>BLKR01008419.1:0-19885 GCA_011170035.1 Teleogryllus occipitalis
TCTGGATTGACTCGAGACTATGCAAATTTGAAATAAATCTTGTAATTATAGTGTTCACGTGTTGCAATTGAAACTTTTACTATATTTTCTCTAAAAATGGCTTCAATCTGTTTCTTTACAATCTTTTGAAGATCGAGGATAGTAGGGCTTATACTTACAAAAATGCCATGGGTAAGACTCGTAAAACCTGCTGATTTATTGACAATTGCAAAAATGACATTTTTTGATCTCCCTTGTACAGCTACATTATTGAATATTTTTTCTGAATTAAATATTTTCTTCAAAATTGGATATTTTATTAATGCTAGGTTTGGTTTTCAAATTATGAAATGTTTTAATGTAATTTTGAGTGAAATAAAAATAATTCATTACTAAGATTTACATGAAAATGGCTGTAGATAATGTCTTTGAACATTTTGTATGGATAGAACACAATGCACTGAAACATAAGCCATGAGTCTTTTGATTAAATCTTTTGATGTTTCAAAAATTACTCATTAAATCTGTTTTGAACATTATCTTATGTTGTTAATATTTGCTTACTGGTGTACTTTATAATTTAATGCAAATTATCAAATGATTTCATATGGAGTTTCTAGAAGTTTCAAAAGTTTTGTTGCGTAAATAAGTATGTGGTTCCTTTTTAGATATCTATGCAAGTTTTTAAATTCCATTGTCATGGACACTGATAGCTGTAGCAGTTGTGTCCTTTAAACATCTGTCAGTTTGCCCAAAGAGAAATGATATTTCCTTTTTTGCCTCGTCAAATGGATTTTTTTTTAAAATTATTATTATTAATCAAATTGACAACAGGCATTATGCCCTATACATTGATACAGAATACCATTCACTCAACAGCAATATCTGAAATTATAATAATCATAATGTTCAATAACTATAACTTACAAAAAAAATTAATTCATGTAATTATGTTTATCAACAAATCGACAGTATAGCAATTATCGTTTCTATTTGAACTCTAATATAACTCGTCTTGCTATAATTTTGAAATTGCTAAAATTAGAATTAAAATCATTTTCAATTATGAATGAATTTGCCATTCTGGCAAGACGAGGTATAGTTGAGTTGTACATTGAAGTAGATCTACAATTGAATTCTTTCAATAAAGGTGCGTGTCTGACATTGAATAGGTTTTCATAGGAGGTAAACAATTCTTTAATCGATGGACAATTTATCGATCCTTTCAAAAGTTTGTACCTAAATATCACATCATGTAGACTATGTGTAGATTTCAAAGTGGGGATTTTTAACAATTCTGAGATTTGAGTATAATTATGAGTAATCATAGGATTAGATATATTTATCTGAAAAGCCACATAAGAAAAGAATTTATGTTGAATTGTTTCTAACCTGTTGATTATATAAGACGCGTTTGGTGACCAAATTTGTGAGCAGTACATTAATTTTGATTTTACTAAAGAATTATATAATGTAGCAAATGTATTTGGAGATTTGAATTTGGCAGTTTGTCTTTTTATAAAACCAAGTGTTTTTAATGATTCGCTTATTATGTTATCAATATGTAATTTGAAATTTAGGTTTCTGTTAATTATAACTCCCAAGTCTTTAATATGTGTGACAGTTTCTAGGTTAATACCATTTATGGAATAAATGTAATTGAAGTCATTTTGATTTTTATTACATCTAAGTACTTTACATTTATTTATATTTATATGTTTTGTTATCTGTACACCAATTGACTAGATTTGTCAGATCTTGTAGTAATAAGTCAGATTCATTTACATTTTCTATAACATGCCAGAATTTACAATCATCTGCATAAAGGTTAAAAGAAGAATGATGAAAGGCGTTGATTATATCATTTATATAAATTAAGAAAAGTACTGGACCGAGATGAGATCCTTGGGGTACACCAGATTTACTCATGTATGGTTGGGATTTAAATTCTTTGTAACATACTATTTGGGTTCTATTTGTCAAATAATTACATAACCATGTCATGGAGATTCCATTTAAGTTTAAAGTTTCAATTTTCTGCAATAATAAAGCTATATCAACTTTATCGAAGGCTTTAGTATAAGTATAAGTAATGTCTACTTGTTTCTTATCTTCGAGGGCCTTACGAACTTCGTAACTAAATTGTGTTAAATTTGTTAATGTCGATCTGCCTCCAACAAAACCGTGTTGTTGTTCAATTATTTTTGTTTCAATCTGAGGCTTTATATAGTCCAAGATAATATTTTCAAAAACTTTTGCAATACAATTTAGTATACTGATTGGTCGGTAATTATTCATGTTATTAATTCGTCTCCATTCTTATAAATTGGTGTTATAAAACTTGTTTTCCATTGTACTGGAATAGAGTGTGAAGTTGATGATTTGTTGAAAAGTAATTGTAGGGGGGATGCGAATTCCAATGCACATTTTTTCAAAATTATTTCAGGAATACCATCTGGACCATGTGTAAATTTATTTTCTAAAGATTTTAATTTATGTTTGATTTGTTCACAAGTAATATTTAAGTTTTGAATATTATGATTTGGGGTAATTGAAACAAAAGTGTTATCATTATCATTGTCATAAACAGATTGGAAGTATTTCGCCAATAAATTTACAATATCCGTTCCTGTATTTGCTAAAGAGTTGTTCAAGTACATGTTGTTGGGTAAGCCATGAGACAACCTTTTACTATTTACATAATTCCAGAAAGATTTGAGGTCATTAGTTATTGATTTTTCTATTATCGCAAGTTTTTTAGTTTAATTTTGTCTTAATAACTTTTTACATTTAGCACGTAATATAGAAAACTCAATTTTGTCAGAGGTATTTTTACTATATTTGTATAAATAGTGGGCCTCTTGTTTTTGTTTTAACAAACTTCTCAATTGTTTATCAATGGTAAGTTTCTCTTTAATATTATTAGATAAAGGTTTAGGTGGGATATTATTTCTAAATATAAATCCTACTATATAGTAAAACAGATCACAAGTCTCTTCCAATGGTAGTGGTGCACCTTCACAGGACGAGGGTTATTTCCTTTCTTCGATGATATTCTGGTCAATTTTGAGATTGGGAAGTTCTCTAGTTGAGCATCTTTCAATAACTGATAAGTCATTTTATCATGTTTTGTTCGGTCTGCAATGTCTGAGTTCCCTTCGGCTTCTGGTATATCATAAAATATCAGATTCCCGGATTTTGTTTCACGCCATGCTAGCTCATCCATAATATCAGATGGAGTGGATATACCATCAGGTGTGTCAAAAGTTAAATTTAAATTCAAGATTGTTTGTTCTAAATTTGCAAGTTTTGTATTGATATCAACAATTTTTTCTTCAGTCTTTTTCTTGAATTCTTTCATTTCTTCTGAAAATTCGATTACTTTATTTACACTCACTCAAAAAATATTCGGACAGTATTCAGCTTACTCACGTTTCACACGCTCTGAGGCTGTTAAAACCATAAAATAATATGCCAGTAATAATTTTAATATTCTTTAAGCTTTAAATCAGTGGTTCTCAACCGCCGTTCCGCGGAACACTGGTGTTCCGCGAAGCTGTCCCAGGTGTTCCGCGAAAATTTTGAATATAATATAATAAGAAACAGTAAATTTTTTTATTACTATAAAATAAATACTACATAGTTTTGTTAATTATTTGAAATTTAGCAAAAATATTCAATATTATTCTAAATTTTCGCGGAACAGTCAATAATATTAACAGTGTAATTATCGAACGACGCAGTTACGTCGTTTGGAGTTACTCCGGGGAATACCACTAAATTTCTAGTGTACTCGATAACGCAGGGAGCGCTACGTAGTGTTGATTTCGTGCTGTTTCTCTTTCTTCGTACGTAAATAACAAAAGCGCAATTTCGATCTGCGGTTCAGCCATAATTTAATATAAATATCTAGTTTTCGTGAGTGTGTTTTTTATTGTATATATATATTTTATATTGTTGGAAATTGGTAAGATGAAATGCAAGTTGTGTAGTTTTAACAGTATTCTTATCTTTTTTAGTTGCTTATTTTAGCATTTATACAAGACTTTTAAATCTGAAATATGGACACATTTTTGAAAAGAAAGACTGAAAGTGAGGTTAATGTTGGGGCGAGTACAAGCAGGTCTTCTTCAATTGAAGGAGATATGCAAGGCAACAAAAATGCCGAAAATAAACGTAAAAAGATATCCGAATCAGTTCGGCATTATTTGGAAGAATATCTGAAGTTTGGTTTTACATGGAGCGGTAGTCAAGATGTTCCTATTCCGAGATGTATTGTATGTGGTGAAAAATTGGCTAACAGTGCAATGGTCCCAGCTAAGTTACAGCGACACCTTTCAACAAAACATTCTTGTCTAACTTCGAAAGGTAAAGATTATTTCGAAAGATTGCTGAAAAATCAAGAAGTGCAAGCAACATGCTTTCGAAAGAGCGTTACAATTTCGGATAAAGCGCAAATCGCTTCTTATAAAGTGGCAGAACTAATTGCATTGAAGCAAAAGCCGCATGATATCGCAGAATCGCTAATTTTGCCCGCATGTTTAGAAATTGTTAAGATTATGTTTGGCAATGAAGCGCAGCGAGACGTCCTAAAAATTCCCGTTTCGGACGATACGATAAAAAGAAGAATTATAGATATGTCAGGTTTTATAGAGAACGCAGTGACGGCGAAATTAAGTACAAAAAATTTTGCGCTGCAAATTGACGAATCCACTGACATAAGTGGCAAAGCCCAATTAATCGGATTTATTCGCTTTGTTGACGACACTGAAATAATAAATCAGTTTTTATTCTGCAAGGAACTTATTGGTCACGCAACTGGAGAAGACATATTTAATTCAGTATCATCTTATTTGGAAGAATGGAAATTATCCTGGGAAAATTGCGCAGGAATCTGTACTGATGGAGCTCCAGCCATGCGTGGCAGTATTAAGGGATTTTGTAGTCGAGTTAAAGCAATAAATTCAAATATAGTCTCTACTCACTGCTTTCTGCACAGGGAATCTTTGATTTCGAAGAGTCTACCAGCAAACTTAAAGTCTGTTTTGGAACAAGTCGTACATATGGTGAATTATATTAAATCGAGACCATTAAAAACCCGTATGTTCAAACAACTTTGTAACACCATGGAATCCAAATATGAATGTTTGCTTTTGCACTCTGAAGTGAGGTGGCTCTCAAGAGGAAAAGTGCTAACCCGAGTTCATGAGTTGAAACAGGAATTGCTAGTTTTTTTTAGACAAGAGGGTAATGATGTATACGTAAAATATTTGGAAAATGATGCATGGTGTACTAAGCTAGCATATTTAGCCGATATCTTCAGCTACTTAAATTCAGTCAATACATCTCTTCAAGGAAAAAATGAAAATATTCTGACATCCACAGACAAATTGCTAGCTTTCCAGAAAAAGCTTTTGCTTTGGAAAAATCGTATTGCTCAAAATCGCAAATTTGATATGTTTCCGTTATTAGCAACGGAAAATATTGTTAACATTAACGAAATGATTTCAAATGTGGCAGAGCATTTGTCAATATTGCAAGACAAAATAACTCATTACTTTCCATCTCTTAATATTGAAGACTTTGATTGGGCGCGAAATCCATTTGGTGAATTTGATATAATGAACCAAGATTTTTCTATTCAGGAAGCAGATGAGTTTATTAATATATCAACGGATCGAACGTTACAACTAAAATTCAAAGAAGAAGGAGTGGAAAGGTTTTGGATTTCCATCGAGAATGAACATCCATTTATTGCAAAACGAGCGTTGAATATCTTGTTGCTCTTTTCGACGTCCTATCTGTGCGAACTTGGATTTTCAACTCTAACAAATATTAAAAGCAAAAAAGAGAAAGACTTACCAATTTAGAAGAAGAAATGAGAGTAGCGCTCTCTTACATAAGACCCAACCTTGAGGAAATTTGTAAAGGTCGTCAAGCGCAAATTTCTCATTAAAATAAGTTACCATGTAATATATATCTTTATTTCAATTAAATATTAATCTTCCAATTATTTTGTGTGATTTACATTAGATTTACAAATTTTATGATAATGGTGTTCCGCCAAAATCGAGACCACTTAAAAGTGTTCCGTGATCCCAAAAAGGTTGAGAGCCACTGCTTTAAATACTCGTACACTGCAAAATGCATTTTTTCCGCTTTTACATCAATGATAAATTTGCATTAGAACTTCCAATAACGGAAATTGCACACCAAATAAATATTCGGACAGTTGTACATTAATCATTTTTGTCAACAAACTATTGGGCGAAAACGGACGTAGAAACTCTTCCCACGGTTGATTCAAGGACGGTCGTAACGGTCAATCGAAGCGCTGTCCAAAATCAGTCTATTAGTGTCTCTCCTTGAAGAACGTTGAAAGAATGCCACGCAAAGGGAAAAACAGCTCTTTTGAACTGCGTCAGTTAGTGATATTTCATAATGCAAAAGGCAAGAGCTGCCGTGAAATTGCAAAAATTCTAAATATGAAGAAAAGCACAGTGTATGATATAATCAAGCGATTTAAAAAAGAAGATAGGATTGAGTCTCACCGCCAAAGTGGACGTCCCCATAAACTTTCCCGTCGAGAAGAGATCTTTGTCGTCAGGAAAGTTAAAAAGAATCCGAAATTAAGTGCACCAAAGATTGCTGCAGAGGTGAGAAAAGAACTGGGGAAGGAAGTACATCCAGAAACTATTAGAGTGATTCTACGAAAAGCAGAATTTCATGGTCGCGTGGCTAGAAGAAAGCCTTTCATAAATAAGATAAACAAGAGGAAGAGGCGGGAGTTCGCTGAGGAACATGTAAACAAGGACATTGAATGGTGGAATAGAGTTATTTTTTCGGACGAAAGTAAATTCAATGTGTTTGGACATGACGGAAGAACATTGGTGTGGAGAAAGGCAAACACATAGTTGCAAGAGAGAAATCTGCAGCCAACAGTAAAACACGGCGGTGGGAACGCAATGGTGTGGGGCTGTATGGCGGCGAGTGGTGTGGGTGAGCTTGTGTTCATTGAAGATATAATGGACAAATACAAATATCTTCAAGTGCTCAAGAACAGCCTTAAGAAAAGTGCTGAGAAGCTAGGTATATGTCACAATTTTAGTTTTTATCAGGACAATGATCCAAAACACATGTCCCAATTGGTTCAACTGTGGCTCTTATACAACTGTCCTAAAGTTCTTCACCCTCCCCCACAATCCTCAGACATCAATCCCATTGAAAATCTTTGGCAAAAGTTGGACAGTGAAGTGAGAAAGGAGCCCATTGCCAACAAAGAACAATTAAAACTGAAACTGCGCGAAGAATTGCATAAAATTTCTGCAGAGTACACCAGAAAACTCGTAGACAGCATGCCAAGGAGGTTGAATGAAGTTTTGATAATGAAAGGACTCCCTACAAGTTATTGATGTATTTATTTTTTGTTTTATTTAGTGTTATTAATTGGTTTATATTATATTTAATTGGTTATAATTTTGACGTTCCGAAGAAGTAAGATTTCTTCAAATTAATTGTAGTTTAATAATTTTTAATGTGAAAATTAAACTTGCATATTTTTCTAACCTATGAAATGCACGTCTTTCATTATTTATCGCCAAAATTACGACAAGTTTAATATTCTCTTCTAAATAAAAGAAAATATGGTAAAATCGTAGGTGTCCGAATATTTTTTTGAGTGAGTGTATACTCCCCACGGAAATGGAACGAGTTAAGAATATAACACACGACCAAATTGATTCAACCATTTATTGCATGGCAATGGCAATTGTAAAGGCAAATGGTGGGAAAATTATTGAAAGTCGAGAACAAACGCACCGACAACAGCATGAACCACCCTGGAAGATAAGGCTGGAGAGGAGAATAAAGCGGCTCAGATCTGATATAGCGGTTCTGGAAGCCTATCTGAGGGGAAATAAAGGCAAAAAGATGAAGAGAAAAGCATCAAAAATTATGAAAATGCATCGCAAACACGCAGCGTACAATCCTGAAAATGAGTATATCCTAGAATATATAGATACTTTGAAACAAAAACTTAGCCTTTACAGCCAAAGATTGAGACGCTATAATAAGAGTTTAAAGCGGAAAAATGATAACCAAACTTTCAATAGAAACCAAAAAGTGTTTTATAGGAGATTGAACGGAGAAATTCAAAGCATTGAGCTGCCAGGGAAGTCAGCTGTAGAAGAATTCTGGGGGAGAATATGGTCAACAGAAGGCCACTTTCAAGACAACACATCATGGATGAGTGATGTCACGAACCCTACTGCTACTATTAGACACATGGAAACCAATGAAATTTCGATGGATATCTTACAGGCTACTATTCGTAAGCTGGCTAACTGGAAATGTCCTGGTCCCGATGGGCTTCATAACATCTGGTTCAAGAGATTCACATGTCTCCATGAAAAGATCTTGACACTTGTGAATCATTACCTGAAAAATCCGGAAGAAACTCCAGACATCTTGAGTGAAGGTGTTACTTATTTAAAACCAAAAACAAATGACACTACACATCCAGAGAATTACCGACCAATCACATGCCTTAATGCATTATACAAGATCATGACTGGCTGTCTACATACGATCATCGAACAACATTGTACACAAAATAACATCATATCGAAGACCCAAAAAGGCAGCTGCAAGGGCTCATTGGGAAGTAGAGAACAGTTAATAATAGACAGTGTTATCATGTTTCAGGCATGTGGAAGAAAGCGTAACCTGTATACTTGTTTTATTGATTATAAAAAAGCATTCGACATGGTCCCTCACGATTGGCTCATCCATGTCCTTAGAATGTATGGTATAAACCCTATGATTGTGGAATTCCTCAAGTTTGTAATGAACCACTGGTGTACGAGAATACACATGCATTCAGGGAACAAGAGAGTAGTCTCAAAGATTTTGAAGATTAAGCGGGGAATATTTCAAGGAGATAGCCTCAGTCCGTTTTGGTTCTGCCTGGCCATTAACCCCCTGTCATTTTTATTGGACAACACCAAACTGGGATTTGAACTGAAAGGTCAAGAGAAGTGTATGATCACTCATCTGGCATACATGGATGACATAAAACTATACTCTGGCTCACTACAGGGTCTGAAGAAGCTAATATATATCACTGAAAGATTCTCTAGTGATAAAGGCATGCAGTTTGGCATAGAAAAATGCAAAATACAAAGTATTCAAAGGGGAAAATTCACAGACAGCACAGAGCATGAGACTGCATCAAGAGAGATCATCAATGCATTGGGAATGAATGAGTTTTACAAGTATCTGGGGATACAACAAAATAAAATGATTATACACAGTCAGATAAAAGAGAAGTTAAAAACAGAGTTTACCAACAGACTGAATACCATACTCAAGACCTCCCTCAACTCTCGTAATCTTACAACAGCAATTAATACATATGCCATCCCTGTGATTACTTACTCATTAGGCATTATAAAATGGACCAGAACTGATTTGGACTCACTGGAGAGGATTATCAGGGTCCAAATGACTCGCTTCAAATATCACCATCCAAAAAGTTCTATCCAAAGAATAACACTACCAAGGAAATTAGGGGGTAGGGGCATCTTAAATATTGTTAATCTCCATGCAAAACTGATAACGGACATGAGAGAGTATTTCAATGAGAAAGCCTTGTCATCTCAGCTATACAGAGTGATACAGCAAGTAGACGAGAACTATACACCACTCAACCTTAAACAGCAAAATGTATTACATGAACAACCAACACAATCCGAGCTCTTAGAACAATGGAAACAAAAAGCGCTCCATGGTAGATATCCTACAGAAATAGCCAAATTAAATGTCGACGCCTGCTTGTCGTACAAGTGGCTTAAAATAGGATATCTCTACCCCGAGACTGAAGGATTCTTGATAGCAATCCAGGACCAGGTAATCGCAACACGAAACTATCTCAAGCACATTATTAAAGACCCCGAAGTGCCTTCTGATATCTGCCGGGCTTGTGGTGTAGGCCAAGAAACGATCCAGCACATTACTACGGGCTGCAGTATGGATTATAAACAGAGGCACGATATGGTAGCACGAATCATCCACGCCAAACTTGCAAGGAAATGTGGAACTGCTAGTGAATTTGATACACCTTACTACAAGTACCATCCACAAAATGTCATCGAGAATAACATCTATAAATTACTCTGGGACCGAAGCGTATTGACAGACAGAACAGTTCATCATAACAGGCCGGATGTAATACTCTGGGATAAATCTAAAAGAAAAGTATGGCTGATAGACATAGCAGTTGTAGATACCAGCAACCTCGACACAACACACAAAAAGAAAATTCAAAAGTACAGGGAACTTGCAGAGGTTATAAAGGAGCAGTGGCATGTATTGGAGGTGGAGATTGTGCCGATCGTCCTCTCAGCAACAGGTGTGATACCTACCGTCCTGAAGCACTCTCTGAAGAAACTGGGGATCGAGACGAACATTATCATCAATCTACAGAAAGCTGTGATCCTGAGCACGTGTTCTTTAGTCAGAAGATTTATGGGTCCCTAAATAAATTTGTGTTAAAGAATTATATACTTTTTAATTTATAAACTAAGTGTTTAAATTTATATTTGTAGAAATGTTTACCTTCTAATAAGTTCTTAAAATAAATAAATTTTTGTTAAAAGTAATGTACTACGGAAATCATGCTTTGATAGATATATCTGTATGACTCCTCAAACATGTACCAGAAAGCTGTGAAAAATAAATAATAATAATAATTCTTAAATAACTGCTAAACGTCAAATCTTGACGTGCTAACACATCACACATTTCTTGCCTTTTTAGAAACTATTAATTAATAATATTACACCGCCTCTCCTGCTGAAGCTCAGTAATCACTTGAAAAACTAAAAAATATACCTCAAAATTAGGCAAAATAACGCATCTTTTAAAAACAGTTTACATAAAGTGGTTGTAAAATGAAGCGTCGCGAACGAAGTAGTTCAGTTGAACTATTCTCGAAAAGGAACGGTACGATTCGGAACGACCATTTAGTGAACGATCGTTCATCTGTCACCGGTCATTGTTCGTAGATCGACGTTCGTCGTTCACCTAGTTCAGATATCTCTGGTCGTTCTCTACGTTGACCGGTCATCGTTCGTTGTTCATCTTAGTTCAGAGACCCCCGATCGCTCCCGTAGTTCACCGGTCACTGCTCCTAGTTCAGTTTAGTTCAACTTATGTAGATAGCCATGTTTCACAACGTATTTTATTTTTATTAATTATATTACTCAACAATTCAGCAGATATTTCAAATTATTTAAATAAAAAATAAATTGAAGATAAATGTTCTTTATTATTTTGTAGAATTGTCATTTAGGTGTTTTTCACCACATGAAATGCGTGTTTATTAGAACATGGGTGTATAAAAACATTTTTATACACCCTCTACAAAACGAAGTTACTTTTAGGGTAAGCAAAGCGTGCTAATAGTTCAATTTTTAGTACCAGCGCTAAAAGTGAGACAATATTCTTTATATTCAGATCCGCCATCGGAGGGATAAAAATCCGCCCAAATCTGCCAAATAACCTAGTGGGGAAGAAAGATGAGCGGTGAATAAAGCTGATTCTGACACTGAGGCCGATAATTTCAAAATAGCTGCAAGTTCACAAGAAATTTAAAACAAAGTACTCTTGTGCATAAAGCATACTTATTAAGTCTAGTCTTATGACTTAAATACTGGTAAAATTTATAGAAAAGGGAACAAACTGCATGTCTAATAACAAAAAAAAGCTCTGATATATTTACATAATAGCTATATGTTTACAAGGCGTTCAAAATTAAAACACTTGTGCATAAGCCATTTCTTTCAAAAGCCGTCAATACTTATATAATTTGTGGGAAAAATGTGAGTATTATTGACGATTTAAACGAACAAAAAAAGTATACAGTATAATTCTTTCCAGGAATCCACGGATTCCGTCAAATGGACGGAATCCTGCAAAATGCATTTTCTTCTCGCAAGTCGACGCGAGTTGTTTTTCGCTCAATTGACGGTATTCCGCCCAATATGGCATCCCTGTCTACGTCACAAAAATAAACGAACTATTTCGTTCACTATAAAGAATGATCGTATAAAGAACCGTTCACATAAAAAAACGACTTTGCTCATCCCTAATCTGAATGTTTTTGAATAACGATGTCGATACCGATACCGGACTTTGCCGTTTTCAAAATTTCAAAGATTTTAATGAAAATTGTCCCTGTATCATATCAATATGCAAACTTTTGTTATACAAGAAAAAAAAATATTTGTAGCCGTTTTCCAGAAAATTATTCATTGATTTATTTATTTCCTTAATAATGTGTTTACCGGATTGTTCTATTCCAAATCACAGTATGTACAACAGTGATCAACTGCCTATAGGTACAGGTGTGGATACAATTAATTAATACGTTTTAATAAAAAAAGCATCTCTTAATAAGTTTTAACAATTGTCAACTAAGTACATAATTATTTACAACATATTTGTATAAGATAACTTTACATCTAATTGTAGAAAATTAGTTGTAAAGTAAGAATATTGTAGAAACCCTTGTTAATATAATTACAATCCATACAACGTTACATTGAACACTTGAATAAATTACAATTTCATTAGATTACATTTTTTCTATTTTAGAAAAAGTATTATACTTCCTGTTTCTTGTTTACACAGTTTTTTTTAAATTCCATTCCATAAAATTCTCACCATTTTGTCCAACAGAGAGATACTTATTCAATACTATTTATACATTATAAAGATTTCCATTAAGTAAAAAGAAGACATGACTGGTAATTACTAGAGGCCCTACATGCTATATTTCTCAAATTAAATAATTAAGTCACTATATACCTCACAATTTGTAGTAATATACCTCTTTTTGAGCAAAATAGAATAGACCCTTCCAGGATGGAAAACGATTCGCTATGTTGACCATGGAATTGTTGCTACGTTCACCGCAGATCTATGGCCACCTTGCTCTATGAGGCTCCTGAAAACGAATGAACCTTAACCTCAAATGATTTCTGGTAAGCGCAAGGCCCTCTTGCTCAAATGCTATTTAGTTTCCTAATCTTGGTCGCGAGTGCGACGCCTTTTTTATTGTCCTACATTTGTTAAAACACTTTCGTTTAACATGAATGTCCTTAATTTCTAGATTGTAATAAAACTGAACAGAATTTTATCTCTTTCCAAATTTACATTTCAACCAAACAATTAATAATAGGAAATACATCATTGCCGAAAAGTTCTAGAAGCCCGTTGTGACAAAGACCAGGTTTATGATGTTCATCACTGTACAAAATACTATACAAAGCGAGTAGATTGATTGATTACTGATTCCGGGCACGTCAACTACTGACGTCATTAGTCCTGTAAGTGTAGTGATGTTTTTTTCATCGGAAAGTGGCGGTAACCTTCCTCCAATTGATGGCGAGTTCCGGTGCCGATATACCGTCGCCTGGTGGGGTTTTCACTAACAAGGTATCTCCCTGGGGCACCGCCACAGCCGGGACAAGTTCTAAGTCCCCGATCGGTCTCCCGGCATGTATGGTAGTGTAGTGCATGTAGTGTGAGTGCGTGTGTGTAAGATGTGAGGATAGAACAAGGGAGAGGTAGGAAAGACCGTGCGTCGCCCGTTTATTACGGCAGTGCTCCGGCATTCTCCTGGTGTTGATCGGAGAAATCACAGAAAAAACTACCGATCAGAGCAGCCGGCCGCTAGAATTCTCCTCCAGACAGCGACTGAATTCGACCTAGCTCGCAAGGTAGTGTCGAAAATCTTGCCGCCGTCGGAACTCGATCCCAGAACCTCCCGGTCGGAGGCACTGCAGTGACATGAGTTGATGCACTAGGCCACCACTCCCGGTGCGATCACATTGGATCTTTGTGGATTTTATACAAAATTTTTCTTCAGTTAATGTTAATTTTTAGAACTACACAATCTGGCAATCAATCAATAACACAATCGTTAGGATAAACCTGTATGAATAACGGTGAATGGTTCATTTCGGATATCATCCGACTATTGTTGGTGTCAGCCAAAGGGCGCTGGCTAACCCAAGGTGAATGTCCAAGGGTGAGTCGTGTCGCTCTCGTTGTAGTGTTCGCAAAAAAAGGTTTTATCATAAAAACGCATTGGAAATTATGATTTTTTACAGCCTCAAGGTTGTTTTATGTAAATCGCGAACACCGAAAACCGGAGTCTCTTTACGACCTTGGCAATGGGTAGCGAAGCGTCAACTGAGATAGAGTGAGATTAGGTTTGATGGTCTTATGTAAAGAGAAGTTTTCAACCAACATTGGGGACTTTGAAACTACTCATCTTACCCATTCGTATTTTTATATTTATAACAGGCTGCCATAGCTCAGAACCACAGCTACTGTATCTGCAGTGTATCACACCGGGAAGTTCTAGGTCACAATATATATATATATATATATATATATATATATATATATATATATATATATATATATATATATTGTGATATACCAAAATGACGAACCATTTGTGTATGAAAATGTCATTTATATGAAGTAGGATATAGGGATGTCAAAAGACGATCGCGAGGGCGATCACTGTGTGACAAGTAAACAACCGCCTTTAAAGATCATTTTCGCTAGGTGAAGAGGATGTGGAATAGTATTGTTTTTGTTAGACAAAAGAGGATGATATGGAGTTCTGATGCACTGGGTTGTAGGAAGAACAGTAACATTCTCTCTAGCAACGCGGTAATGAGCGGGTCGGCTCCTGACATTTTACCAAGTCAAGGAAAGACTGGTGATGGACAACCAAATACGATGCATAACTTTTAGTATAATTAAGTCTATCGTTTCTTATATTAGGATGAAACGTTCACGTGGGAAAAGACGAAGGAATTCTACAAAGTAATAGTCAGCACGTGTATAGGCGTCCACCCGTGATGCGAGTAAGGGAAGTAACGGGTAATAATAGTATCGCTGGGAGAATTTGAACTTGATCGCAAACATTAGGCGGAGAACTTTATGAAGAAGGAAGATTCTGCTGCGACGACGGAGAAGATTCTACGGAGCGCCATCGAATGGAGAAGTGAAGAGCGCGCGAAGATCCGCGAATATAACAAGGTTGATTTATAATTATTTCAAGAAAGAGCTGGTCATGACCAAAGGTAATTTTATTTTGGATTAACGATGTAACAATTCATATTTAACTTTTATTGGAATCATATTTCACATTATAATAAATTCCAATTTGTTACTTTAAAAGAAAGCTGATTATCATTATTCGTTACGTGCATTCCAGTAGTAGATATTGTGCTAAGATTTTCAGATTCCTCGCCACTCCGTATGGATGGCAGATTGAGTAATTGGTTGCAGAGTAAGTAGCAACAATTATGCACTTCGAACCCAATTAACTGATCTAGCACGAAATAATTTTGGATAAGAAATATTAATATTACGTAAAAAACATCCAGTCGTAACATAACATAACATTATTACACAACAGTCAACATTACAGTCGTAATTATTTCCGGGCGCTCAAATCAATAACTACATTATTCGGAAAATAATTACGAGTGTCATTCAAACGAAACAAGTCATGAATCTAACTTAATAATACGTAAAGTTACGTATTTTGGTGGTAGAGAAGGGTTTGTTTCAATATATATCCTGCAATCACGACGTTTCCACAAATATTTCTTTGGCATCTTCATATATACTCGAGGTTATATAAATCTGTTTTCTATTATATTTATTTTTAAAAATCAATAGGCAGTTTATATAAATACAATTTCGAGAATTCTAATGACCAGCTGTTCTCATCGGTAGTTTTTCGTAGTTTCTCGGCTGAATAATACACGAATGCCAGAGCACTACCAACTTAAACAAAAGGGGCCACGGACTGCGCGTGATCTTTTCCCCCTCCTATTACATTAACATACACTTTCATGCCCTGCACCACCACACATATCGGGGGCCAATGATCTTAGGACTTCTCCCGCTGGCGAATACACCTGGAGGGAATACCCCTGCAACCCAATGTGGTCGACATCAGATCTCACGCACCAGCAATGGGAGGAACACTACCGCAACCCAAGATATAACCTACACTACACTTATGGGTATGATTAGCTTCGAACCAGGAGAGGTGGATCAGCACAACAGGGCATCTGACCGGGAGTTCCTAGGGTTCCACTCCCTACGGTTGCAGAATTTTTAGACTAACTCGTCAGCTAGGTTAAATTCATTCGCTGTCTGAAGGAGAATTATGGCGGCCGGCTGCTCTGATTGCAAGTTTTCCGTGGTTTTCTGATCAACACCAGGCGAATGCTGGAGTAGTAACCTAACAAACGGGCCACGGACATTCCTTCCTCTTCCTTCTCCTATTCTCGCCCCTTACTCACACATACTTACACTCATATGCAGTACACCACCACACTTCTCAGGAGACTAGCCGGGAGCTCAGAGCCTCTCCCGACGGTGACGTGCGGTGACGTGCTAATGGGAGATACCTGACGCTTGGTATTGTAGTTGACGTGCCCGCCGCAAACATCAATCATCGACACCGTCACAATAACCTTCACCGTCACCGTCACTAGCCAGATAGCTAGATCGATGATTCTGTCTCTGTATGGAGGTGAATTCTAGCGGCCGGCAGTTCTGAATGGTACTTTACCGTTGTTTCTCCGATGTGTACATGTACTATTATCAATAATGCGCACAGAAAGTCGCTGCTGAACATTCATTATAACTAACTTCCATTGGTGTAAATGCTACATCAGTTGTTTGTCAATTGCTTGTTTAAATTGCTTTACATATTAAAAAAAACATATTCATTTGTTTCTCATTAATTAATTGCAATCATTTATCTACATCTAGTCGTAAGTTATCTATAATGTTAGTTTTATTTGATGTCCCTAGTATTATTCTTTTGCACTTCCTGCGCATATTAAAACTTGTAAAAGTCAAATATATTTTCTTGAGCGACCAGTAAACGGCCTTCCCTCGCCCGAAACGTTCACCTACATCCCGTTCACTGGAATAACGGCCAGAAACAGGTCCGCTGGTTAGAAGCAACTGCCCAGGACGAAATATCAAGAAGTTATTAATAACTGAAAACATTACAGTGGTAAACCCCCAACCAGAAGCGGAGTTGGGGTTATGCTCTGCTGGTGGTGGGGCGCAGTCCCTCCCCTTCCCCTTCCCCGGGCGGCGGGGGTTAAAACCAGAGTTGTGCCGTAGACTATAATTTTACGTCTACGCGTGTTTTCTACACGTAATCTACACGTAGTCTACATGACTCTTTTTTTACGCGTAGACTACGTAGACAAAAATTCCCCCCAAAATACCCACCAAAGACGCAAAAATCCCCTAATTTTAGGGGGGAAAACCCTAAACTGGCAACACTGGTGTGTTCGTGTGCATCAACATGAATCGGACACGTTCCCTCCAAGTGCAGGGTCACCAACCCGGTGCTCATATAGACCCTCAATGTCGCCAACCTTTTCGCCACTCGCAAGAGAGGCAGACTTAAGTATTTTTAATACTTCACAGGGGAAGAAGGCAAATCCAGTCACTCTTCTCACTCGCCCCATAAATATTTTTGAAGCAAAACAATATTAACTTGAAATTTTACATATGTTTGTTCATAATGCTAGTACTCCTTTGGGTGTGATCCAATCAGTATGTGGTATTTGTTTTGGATAAACATAATTAATTACAAAAAAATGTTGGCTTTGGGGGCCGGAGAATATCCCGTAGTTTCGCCCCTGCCCCACAATAAAGATAATTACCGTTGTCTACATAGACTACCTTTGTCTACGCGTTGTTTACGTCTACGCGTTGTTTACGTCTACGCGTTGTTTACGCGTAGACGTAGACTACGGTTCTTTACGCGTAGACGCACATCACTGGTTAAAACCCCCAGCCCGGCAGCGCAGCGCTCTCTGCACGGTTGGACACGACCCATGCGGCTTCCGACGTGCCTCTTTTATAAGACCACTTCAAAACTTTAGCTTCTAATTTTTTCTCAAATCTAAATACGTCAAATAATGGCATCATCTCAAATTTAGCACTGTATGAGCCAAACCCCACGGCCACGTACAAGCGCCCGAGAGATATGCAGGCGTAAAACGGGCCTAACGCCGATACTGACAAGAAAATTGCAGTAAACAACGCCAAAAGCGCGCCGAATGGCTAATGTCTTTCCTGACCTTGTTTTTCTTTTTATGTTACAGATCAGCCATTGATGTCCGAAAGGATAGGTATGGCTTCACTGCAGGGAAGTGTGGCAGCATTGCACTTAGCGGCCACACGGAACTGTGCTGCAAAGCAATCCTCGCGACGTGCCACCGACCGTGGCATAACCGTCTTGCGAGCAGGCGCTGCTGAGAGCTTCGTGGCCTGTACCGCGGGCAGCCATTTTGTTGCCAACCAGTGGAAAGTTGTCGCCGCACCGGGCGATATAGGCCACGTTACCTGACCCTGCCGGTCGTCGACCTGTGTGGTCAGCGCCACCGTTATCAACCGAGGCACCGTACGGCAAGAACGCCGTGCTACCTAATTTCGTATTTGAATATTTGTTTTTCGTTAACATTTATTGTATTTGTTCGTGCAAAATTAAAGCAACTAAAGAAACATCTGTGAACACATTGATTGATTGATTTTTTCGTGTTTCCGGGTGCGTCAACTGCTTCGGTCATTAGTCCCGTAAGTGTGCATATTTTTTCGCGGGAGATGGCGGTGATCTTCCCCCGCTGGATGGCGAGATCCGGCGCCGACCTACCGTCGGCTAGTGGGGTTTCCCCTTAACCAGGACTCCCCACCAGCGGGGCACCGCCCCAGCCGGGACAAGCTCGAAGCTCCCGACCGATCTCCCGGGATATGTGGTAGTGTAGTGCATGTTAGTGTAAGTGTGTGTGTAAGGGGAGAGGATAGGGCAAGGAAGAGGAAGGGAAGATCGCACGCGGTCCGTGGCCCGTTTGGTAGGGTACTGCTCCGGCATTCGCCTAGTGTTGATCGGAGAAATCTGTGGGCACATCTAACCCTGGATACAATTACATTTGACTATCTTTCCTGATTTCGAAAAGTTGTCAATATATGGCATATTTTGTTTGAGAAATACTTTTGAGTTCTGGGTTACATTTATGCACTAATTTCAGTTGAACTGACCACATATTAATAATTTATTTATTTATAAATATTATTGAGCAACTTTCTTTCTGAGGTCAACCCACGTACACAATTATTTGGTACTCCCCTTGACTTTTAATCATGACTGAAGAACTTCTAATGCTGAACGGTTTCGTAACTCTTCATATTTGAAAGCAGAAATGTTTTGTCTTTCATTTAGGGTGTCGGGTTGGCTCCACCCAACGGAGGAGTCCCGCATCTTGGAATCCCTAAAAGCAAATCAAATAACATTAATCTAGAAGTAAAAAGAGACTATGAAAATATAGCGTACGATCCATAATTCGAGCTCACCCATATTTGCATCCAAGTCAAATTTAAAAGCACAGTATTCCAAAAATGAACCTAAAGACTAACTTACAATACCTGTATTCTTGTTAAAAGGATAAGAAAAGTGAAGAAATTTCGAAAAAGTTAAGCAAAAATTAGACTCGAACAAAAATGCAGGGACTTGTGTTAAAATATTTATTTTTCATTAAAATACACTGAAGATTAGTATAATGAATAAATTTAAAATATTAATTTTAGAAACTGTAGTCAAAGATGCTGGCTGCTGCAAACACCCTTAACAAAATTCAAGTCCAAAATACATTTTCTCTCCTCATAAATGGTACCACTGAAACGTGGCCTTGCAAACACTTATTAGACCATGTTGCTGTCCACAGACTCGTCGGGCTCTGAGGTGGAATCGGTCATATTCCCGGAAGAGTACATTGGAATG
>BLKR01008420.1:0-19859 GCA_011170035.1 Teleogryllus occipitalis
CTCTGTCCGTCCGTCATTCTCTCATGGACAGCGCCCGGTTTGCCAAACCATACAAATCAGTTATTCCAGGGTCTCGGTCTCCTAATTATTGTTATTCCTACTTTGTGGATCCGTTCAGAAGATTGTAAGGAATACCTCTAAAAGAGATATTTTTAAGTAAATAAAATGTGTTTTGGGTAATTCACGGCACATTCATAAAACAGAATTTTCTAATGAATTATTGAAAAAAACGTTTTGTAGAGCGAAACGCACTCTGGGGAGTTTTAAAGGCACGGAGGGGGGTCACTTTCGCTTGCTCTGTACGAGACGAATCGATGGGCTTCATTTTTTGTCTCATCTGGAAGAATTTTAGAAAAAATTGTGGAGACTTTAAGACAGTGCTGAAATGCCGGGATTTTTGTACTGTCTTTTCGGATCAACGTTAATCCTTATGACATGATGCATTATATTGATGGTAGTTTTTCGTTGTAATACTCATGGTTACACCTACTAATGTAATGAAATATTAATTATTTAGAAACTACTTCTATCAAAACTTTTTTTATTCAACTCTTTTTAAGGATCAACGACCCACATAACTTCATTGCTAAAAATATATTTTAATATAATTTTGCAAATCACACATAAAAATGGTCAACATGAAGTAGCACGCCAACAGTGGACTAGTTTCTGGAGTTTATTATTCGGAAGAAAAAAGAGACATCACTTGTAGAACAAAACTCTAATCATGTAAATACAATCGCACGACATTTAAAATCGTCATTCACATGTGCTAATTAAAATTCTAAATTGCTTCAAAAAATTGTAGATGAATTAGAAGATCAAAAATCACAATCTATGAATATAAAACCTTTCCCGCTTCAGAATAAGACAAAATCATTACATTTTTACGCCCCCATTGAATTTCTATAGCGTTTGTGTGACTGAATTTGAGTGTGTGTGAATTTGCGTGTAACGAAAGCGTTCTGTTGCGCAGATCACCGGCGCCGGTCATGGCATCGGGCGCGAGCTGGCCCAGCAGTTGGCAGACCTGGGCGCCACGATCATCAGCTGGGACATCAACGCGAAGAGCAACGAAGAGACCGTGCAGAACCTGCGCAAGCAGGGCTTCAAAGCCTACGCGTACACGTAAGCAACGTCCCAACAGTCCTTGCTTCGCTTCTCCCTCTGCAAGGAAGCAAAAGACAGCGTCTGAATCTATGTAACTTCACTACACCGACAGAAATATTGGAGCACAATGTACTAAACATGTTTAGGAAGCGATCGTATAGTAAATCCAATTATTCGTGTGGTAAGATTCGCTAAACATGTTTCGTTTAGTAAATTAGATAATTGAAAATCGTAAGTGAATGAATAAAAGAGATTTGTCAACGGTACTATACTTGTTTTGTAGATAGATCTCACCGAATTATTTTAAGTTTCTGTCGTCACACATACGAAACACTGCTTAGTAAGCGCGTGTTTTCAGAAATCTGACCAGTTCGATTGATTTGTCGCAGCTCCTGTGAACTGCGAGAAATCAACGCTCTTTATTGTATTACACACTGTAAAAAAGGACGTGTTTAGTATTTCATTGATTCTAAACGACGGTAGCAAAGTGTCGGCAGCCAACGTCCGTAACAATTCTGCTTAGCTGGGGTCTTGCAGGTTACCGAGATTAAGGAAGTAAGTGAAATTGGCCCTTGGGTGGGTGAGCTCGGGAACCCCAGCTGCTAAAGTACCTGGCTCAAGGTATAGAAATAAAATATTCCCTTCCATATTTCTGCTTAATATGGCTTACTCTGCAGCGTTTATTAATTTATGAAACGCAACTATTCATTTAGATTACTATGAATTATCTTGCTGCAACTATATAGTAAAGATGTTTAGTGAATACTGCTTACTATACGTGCAATAGTGTGTTTAACTAAACAGCAGTTTCGTGCAGACTAAGCCCTTTGTTCTTCCATATTAAATTATACCGTGTAGTTCAATTTAAAAGTATTACTTGATTAATTGAATGAATTAAAAATTTATCTTAATGTATGCGCACGTTTTGTTGAGCTCTCATCCCGTCGAGGTGGGTTGGTCCACGTCCTGACGGGGGGATGCAGAGAGGGCTCTAGTATTCTTTTCTTTCACCAGACATTTTTTTCTTCTCTCCATATATCATTCTCGTTCCTTTATTACATCCTTTCTCTTTTCTTCTCCCTCTTCTATTTCACTGGCCCCCTCTGTATGCTGAACGCCCACCCATGTGTTTGCCGTGCATGGCGACCCGTGTCGGAGGGCATGTGTGTCCTGGCGGTTGAGGAGTCTGTTTGTTTCCCCACTACTTACCTTGTGCTACGTTCTGCTTTGCACTTAGGGATACGTTGTCTACGTATTTTGGGGAACATTCCTTGTAGGCTTCAACACGCTTGCTTTGGCCTCGGACTCTTCTAGACGGGCAGTCGGGAGCTAACCCACTCCCGATCAATCGGCTTGGACTAGGTCTTGTACTGAACTCCAGGGTGAGCGGGGGGATACACGGTGGTGCAGCGCTGTGCTATTCCCCCACTATATCTCCGTGGCAACCCTGGCACTCCGATGGCGTGTCCCCTTGTTGGGCTCCGTGGTGGGTGGGGACCACGGGGATGAACTCAATATCCATCTTCATGGATACTAAACCTTCTCCCCCGCCCTCTTCCACAAGGAAGAGGCGATGTCCAGAGAGAACTATTGATTTAAATAGTTTCTTTAAAAAAAAGGAAGACCGACCGAAGAAGCCTAGATTCCTCCTCATGGCATGCGCCGAGGAAGGAAAAACATTCAAATCTGTCAGTGCTGTTCGTTTGGCGCGTGCCATAGAGGAAACCTTTGGAAAGCTGCAAGCTGTAGTGCGACAAAGGAATGGTACCATTCTATTTGAAGCACGTACAGATGACCAGGTGTCGAAAATTATGAACACTAAGCAGATTGCCGGCCTCCAGGTGGGTGACCACACACCCTACACTAAACCTCTGTAAGGGAGTGGTCAACCACGAAGACTTTTCAACGGAGAGTGAGGAAGAACTAGTTTCGTTTTTTAAAGACCAAGGCGTGACTGATGTGTATAGAATCAAGAGGAGGGAGCATGGGCGAGAAATCCCCACTTCCACTCTTATCTTGACCTTTGATCTTCCTACTCTCCCTGAGAAGATCTCATGCGGTTTTTATAACCTCCACGTCCGACAATACGTTCCTAATCCTTTGAGGTGCTTCAAGTGCCAGAGGTTTGGCCACACACAGCAGCGGTGCATGGCAGACACCCCCGTGTGTGGTAAGTGTGGGAGATCTACACACGAACCTGAACCCTGCGCCATTGCACCGCATTGTGTTAACTGCGAAGGTGACCATCCGGCCAATTACAAACAATGTCCAACCTTTTTGAGAGAGAGGGCAATCCAGAAGATCCGAGCTGCTGAGAAGGTATCATTTCCCGAGGCCAAACGTCGGTATCTATCAAAGAACCCCGTTGATCTGTCTCGCTCCTTCTCCGCCGCTGTGAAGGTTAGGACTGCGGGGGTAGCAGCGGGTTGTCAAACGGAACGAGCTATCCCCCAAGTTGTGAGTTTCGCTTGTCAGGTGTCTCCGCTGGACCTCCCTGTGGATACCTCACCCCTGCAGGGTGGGAGAGTGATTATCCCGACAAAATACAAGAAAATTGAAAAAAGAGCTCAGCCTTCGCAGAAGACCAAACCTCTTTCTAATGTTTCAATGGAAGTTGATAGACGAACACCTACTTCAGACCCGGTCAATAGAAAACAAAAGGCAACAACACCTAACGAATCTCGCACTGAGCGAGCACCCAGCCCCTCTGGCAATGTCAAGGAGGTTTCGTCCTCGGATGAAACTCCCGTTGTGGCGGAATCCCGATCATCCGGCTCCCAACGCCGGAGGAAAAAAGAAACCTAATTATTCTCCATGGCTCTTATGTCATGGAACGTAAATGGTTACTCCTCGCGGCGGGACGATCTCAAGCTGTTGTCCCGTCACAATAGTCTAGTAATCTGTCTCCAAGAGACTCATCTTACTCCGAGCCGTCCCTTGTCTCTTCGTGGTTTTTCCCCTTTCAGGTTCGATGTGGATGATGGCCTCCGCGCTCATGGCGGAGTCGCTTCATTGGTTCATGATTCGCTGCTGTCTTCAGAGGTACCTCTTCAAACCGACTTCCAAGCAGTGTGTGTGTGCAGGTGCACCTTCCATCCCTCACACTCACTGTTTGCAATATCTACATCCCTCCAGGACTGAGTGTATCTGCTCACGAACTTTTGGGTTTGATCAACCAACTGCCCTCTCCGTTTGTGATAGTCGGGGATGTAAATGCCCACAGTCCTCTCTGGGGCTCTTCCCGCACTTGTCCGAGAGGTAGTGTATTAGAATCGGTTATAGACTCAGCGAACCTGGTTATTCTGAATTCCGGTGAACCAACTCACTTCGCCGTCGCCACAAACTCAAGCACGTGTATCGATCTAGCACTCTGCAGCCCTTCTCTTGCAGCCGTTCTGCAATGGTCAGTCATAGATGACCTGTACGGAAGCGACCATTACCCGATTATCGTCCACATTGATGGGCTAGCCCGTGGGTTGGCGCGCCCCCCTCAATGGTGTGTCGGACGTGCTGACTGGCTGACATTCCAAGCTAACGTCACTGTATCGGAGGAGGAGTTTGTCAGTGTGGAAGAAATGGCAGCACATTTTAACAAAGCTGTATTACGAGCTGCGGACATTGCAATCCCCAAGTCTACTGGTAAATCGCGACACCCTTTCGTCCCGTGGTGGAACTCGGATTGCTCAAGGGCTGTTAGTGCTCGCAAGAAAGCTTTGGGGAGATTAAAACACTATCCAACCGCGGATAACTTAATCGAGTACAAAAGGTGCAGAGCAAAGGCGAGGAGAACCATTTTAAAAAGTAAAAATGCATCATGGAGGTCATACGTCTCCTCTTTGAATTGCCAAACGCCACCACGTCTGGTATGGAGGAAGGTGCGTCAAATCAAAGGATATCCTTCCTCAAACTCTGTGCCAGGTCTTCAAAAAAATGGTCAGGTTATCACAGCTCGAGACGCCATTGCAGAGGTACTTGCCACTCATTATGAAAAAATGTCGAGTTCGGCAAACTATGCTCCAAACTTCATTCTTCTCAAAGAAAGAATGGAAAACTGCACTTTGGATTTTTCTAGCAGAGCACATGAGGATTATAATACCCATTTCTCCATGTTTGAAATGAGTTCTGCTCTAATGCTTGCGAAAAGAACCACACCAGGTCCAGACCAAATTCACAACTTAATGCTGCTACATCTTCCCGAAATGGCCATGCAATTTCTTCTCCGACTCTTTAACCGTATTTGGGAAGAGCACACCATCCCTACCTTTTGGCGAGAAGCCATCATCGTCCCAGTTCCCAAAGAAGGCAAAGATCGATCACTTCCATCAAGTTATCGACCTATCTCTCTCACAAGCTGCGTATGCAAAGTTCTGGAACGCATGGTGAATCAGCGTCTGGTCTGGACCTTGGAGTACAAAAATCTGTTGACGCCTATCCAAAGCGGGTTTAGAAGAAACCGTTCAACCTTGGACCACCTCGCTTCGTTGGCAACAGCTGTTTGTACATCGTTCGTCTTGAGGCAACATCTTGTGGCCATATTATTCGACATAGAAAAGACCTACGACACCACCTGGAGGCATGGCATTCTGCAAACCCTGCACTCTTGGGGATTTAGGGGGAAACTTCCTCTATTCCTTCAAAGCTTCCTTTCAAACAGATCCTTCCGTGTTCGTGTGGGTGATAGGCTTTCTCGTAGTCACCCTCTTGAAAATGGTATCCCCCAAGGATCAGTCCCGAGTGTCACTCTGTTTGCCATCGCCATCAATGGTATAGCGTCGACCGTGCGAGAACCTGTAAAGGCGTCGTTGTTTGTGGACGACTTTGCCATCTTCTGTTCATCCAGCAGCATCAGTGTGATTCAGAGGCAACTCCAAATGGTGCTCAACAAGCTCCACGAATGGAGCACGTCAACGGGCTTTAATTTCTCTGCTACTAAATGTACCTGTTTGCATTTTTGTAGGATATTCCATCTGCATAGCAACCCAGTTCTGTACTTGGGAGGAAATCAGCTTCCATTCGCTGAATCTGCTAAGTTCCTGGGGCTTACATTTGACAAGTCCCTAACGTGGCGTGCTCATATCCGTGGATTACAAACCAGATGTGTCTCTTTCCTTAATCTTCTTCGAATGCTGAATGGTACATCATGGGGTGCCGACCGCACTACGCTACTGCGGTTATATAGATCACTCATCCGCTCAGTTTTGGATTACGGTAGTGAAGTGTATGGCTCGGCAGCTCCCTCGACTCTGCGACCCATCAATAGTATACACCACGCTGGTATCCGTCTGTCAACTGGTGCGTATCGCACCAGCCGAATTGAGTGCCTTCTAGCCGAGGCTGGTGAGCCCTCCTTAAAAAGAAGGCAGGATATCTTATTAGCATCTTACGGTGCTAAAGTATCAGGACTTCCTAATCATCCATGTCGCCAAATAATTACCCATCCTAAGTATGAAACATCCTATATTCTTCGAACATCATTGCCTCACCCTCCAGGTATTCGATTGCGAAATCTTTTGCGCGACCTTAATGTTGATCTTCCCACCCCTGTGAAACCCCCAAGTCACCCCATTCCCCCTTGGAAACTCCTCCGTCCGAATATTGATCTCGGTCTATCCAAGCTTCCCAAACAAACGACTAGCCCTCTTGTTTACCAGATGCACTTTCAGGACATGAGGATAGCCTATCCAGATCATGTATTCTTATACACAGATGGTTCATCGTGCAATGGCTCAGTGGCATGTATTTTTTACTGTATCAAAGCCACCAAATCATATCGGCTACATTCTCAGTGCAGTATCTTCACTGCTGAAATGTATGCAATTTTTGAAGCCCTAAAATACATCGAGTCAGCGAGTTTGCGTCGAGTAGTTCTGTTCTGATTCTCTCAGCTCACTACAAGCTGTCTCCCGTTCTTCATCAGACTACCTGACGCAATCAGTTCAAAACCTCATCCATCGCCTTTTGTCTCACCACTATGACCTGGTACTAAGTTGGGTCCCAGGCCATGTGGGAATCGTGGGAAACGAGATGGCTGATCGGGCGGCGAAATCGGCGACGGAGAGTACTCGTGTTGACATTCTTTTGTACCATCGTCTGATGTTAAAGCTTCTTTAAAACGATGCATCTTTAGAGCGTGGCAAACAGAGTGGCACAATACCACCTATAAACTAAGTGCAATAAAGGATTCTGTCAATTCTTGGCGTTCCTCGTCCAGACCTTCTAGGCGCGAGGAAGTTATTTTAACCCGTCTTCGTATCGGACACTGCCACTTTTCTTACAGTTTCCTCCTTCGAGGTGAGTCTCCTCCTACCTGTGATAGATGCAGGGCGGATCTTTCCGTGGAACACGTCCTCCTGCAGTGTTTGAAATTTGTTGGCAGCCGACGAAGACATGGTCTGGGCAACTCTCTACGGGAGGTGCTCGGAGATGACGATTCCGCGCTCTCAAAGCTTTTTTGTTTTTTGAGAGAAAGCGGAATATATAATTTTATCTGACAAATAAGGGCAATAAATATTTTCTCTGCCCCAGATTTGTTTTTAAAATTTGTCTTGTTTACCTGTTTGTTTTTTTTATGCGTAATGGATGGTTTCCTTTTAGGGTATGAGCTTTTAAATTAGCTGAAAAGTTGCACCAGCAACCCTTTTAATAAACTTTAATTGATTTTTTTTTAGAAATACTTTGACATGGGCGCCAATGACCTTGGTAGTTGAAGCGCCCTTTAAACCCCAATCAATCATTCAACGGACGGACGGACGGACCGACCGAAGGACGGACGGACGGACCGACCGAAGGACGGACGGACGGACCGACCGAAGGACGGACGGACAGACGGACCGACCGAAGGACGGACGGACGGACAGACGGACCGACCGAAGGACGGACGGACGGACCGACCGAAGGACGGACGGACGGACCGACCGAAGGACGGACCGACGGACCGACCGAAGGACGGGCCGACGGACCGACGGACGGACGGACGGACGGACGGACGGACGGACGGACGGACCGACTTTACATTCATTCGTGTTTATGCTTAAGGCTAAATGCACCGAAAAATACTTATAGGAAAAATCAATAGATCGCAGCACTATCACACGGAATTTACTAGATCGATAACGTCTGAACAAATTGTTCGATTTTCGATCTGTAAACGGCGTTGGACTCCTTTTTAAAATAGAATTCACGCTACGATGCCGTTTTTTCAAAAAATATTTCAAAAAAATTAAAATGATTTCTCATAGTTCCGGGAAGAAATTAAAAAATGTGGGCTTATAGCGCGATGACGACGTGCTTCCTGAATCCAACGCCGTGTCAACCATGCAAATCGGATGAATAGGAGCGGCGTAAAGTGAAATTTCGGAAAAAGTACCTGACACCCCCACCCCCACCCCCAGTTGTGTCACCCGACCCTTTTGAGGGCTCCCTCGACGCGGCCGAACGGCCAAACCCGGCGGCGGCCTGCGACACGGGAGGAGGCCGTGCTCACAGGCAGGCAAGCCGGGCAGTCAGTGTATGGTTTCGTCCCTTTCAATCTCAATATATTTTTCTTCACTTATCAAACTAGTGATGCTGTAACACAACCAAACGGTCTCATATCATCTGTAATAGTCGAATAAAACTATATATCTTGTTCACATATTTCCGTCTTCATCCCATCAAAAAGTTATTTGAGGCACTACTCAAAATATCAATTCCGATTTGGAAACTGATTTCAAAAAGAAAATAGAACTAATTGTCTAGATATCACCAATATTCCATGTCCTAACATCTTAGTTTACACACATTTTACTTCTAAGATCTTCCGTTATCATTCCACTACCAGAAAAGAACGAGCCGAAATTACGCACGAGCTCTTTTATCCTGCGACTCGATTTTTGATCTCAAAACGGCGTTTGTCTCCTTGATAGACTTCACCTGATGAATCTGTTTTCCTGAGTAAAATTTTAAAATTACTTTCGTACTTTCGGACAAAATTGAAGAAGTGGTAAAATAGCGCGCAGGCGAGATGCATCCTGAATTCAACACTGTAACAAACATTAAAATCTAATATTAAGAATCGTGACATGTCCCAGCTTACTTAGTAAGTTATATTGATATAAAATGATTCTGTTATATTTGTATAAACTTGAAGATTGGAAAAAGTAATTCCCGGCGCGTCATTTTGATACAAACTACGTAAATGATAATGTAAAAGGATGTACGCGTAGGCATCCGCGGCTCGAGTCGATGACCAAGGCCTCTCAGCCCACTACGCGGCGTCACCCGGACAGCGAAGAAGTCAATGTAAAAGGATGTAGTGTAAATCATTGTATTGTGACATATGTATGTATTTTTAATGCATTAAATTGTCATGAAAGCAATACAACTTAAACCCTTAGACAGGAACACCGCACTAGAAGAGGAATTTCCGTCTATGAGGGGGATAAATTATGTTTTGTTATAAAGTTCGGCAACTTTTACATTTCTACATTAAGATGCCATTTTTCTAAACATCGTACACGCTTATCAGTAATATTTAATCGGGTAGCAATTCAATTTATAAGATTTATATGCTACTAGTAAAACGTAGCATACCAGTCACTGATAAACCTTATATTAGGGAATCAGAATGCAAACGTATTAAATCGGCGATCCTCATCTAGGTGTCGAGAATAGGGATGCAACATTGATGTTGATATTTTCAAAACAGATTTTGTATAGACACATGAACATATTTCGTAAAAAAATGAAACATTTATGAAACCTGATGTTTATTATCGATGTGCTTGATGAGTTGTTGTGAATAAAAAGAACCGATAATCACAATTTTATAAAAAAGTTAAAATATGAAATAATATTGCATTATACCACTGTCAATACATGTGTTCGAATAAAGCTTCATTCTATCAACTTGACACGACTAACGCACCGGGTTTACGAAAAATTGCATTTCTGGTATTATTTTGAAGAGCGACAAAATTTGTTTTTTGTAAAGTCTGGAGCGACAAAAAAGCGACAAATTCCTATGGTGTTATTTTTTATTTATGTCTGTAATTAGTTGGTTTTCTTGCGTTTGCGATGCTAAGTTGATATCAAGTTAGCCGAATCTTAATACCAGGGTCAAATAAAGAGCGACAAATTTTTTTTTTTTGCGTAACAAATTAGCGACAAAAAAGCGACAAATTTTGAGCCTAGTTTCAATAATTTTTGAAAACTTTGCGATTCTAACTTTATGGAGGTACCGGGCGGGCGTTCTTTCAGCGCCCACCGCGAAGGGCTAGGCTAAAGTGGCCGTGGGGGAGGGGTTCCGGGATTTCCAAATCCGATATGGCACTGGGGCAGTGGTTCTCGAATATCGTTGCGAATGCTCACTCCAAGTTCACTGCGGGAAGGGGGGAAGGGGGGATCAGGTATATTTTCCGAAATTTCACTTTACGCCGCTCCTATTCATCCGATTTGCATGATTGATACGGCGTTGGATTCAGGAAGCACGTCGTCATCGCGCTATAAGCCCACATTTTTTAATTTATTCCCGAAACTATGAAAAATCATTAAAAAAATTGTTGGAAATATTTTTTGAAAAAACGGCATCGTAGCGTGAATTCTATTTTAAAAAGGAGTCCAATGCCGTTTACAGATCGAAAATCGGACAATTTGTTCAGACGTTATCGGTCTAGTAAATTTTGCTTATTTTGGTGCTGCCACGTGGTGGTGGCAAATTGAACTAGTGTCGGTACATTTAGCCTTAATCAGTGGAACCACTAGGTTCCTGCGAGGTGTTGGCTGAATAGCCTTTTCTTAATTGTAAGTTAGTTGTAGATAATAATTATCAGTAGTTTTAGAGAAAGTACTGTAAACAATCGATGTAATGTGTATGTAATGTACACGATCATTAATTCCCGTAATTTTAAAATACTTTTTGAAAGGAATATTTCAGTTCAGTAGTAATGAATCAGTAAACAAGTAAAATGCTGAAAATATAACGTTCGTAAAATTGTAGATTGGGGTAAAATTAATATTCTTTCATTTTATAATCGAAACAAATTGTTTTTCTGACTACTGTTGATTAATTTTTATTTTTTAGGTGGTCCCATTTTACATTTTTAAGTTGGAGAAACTATTCCTGTACATACATGCGGGAAACGCACTCTGGCTGGCAATTTCGCGACTGTGCTCGAACATTCTGAAGGTTACAAGGTCGTCCATCATTGGGATAAGTAGAGCCTGGAAGTTGGGTTGAGTGACTTGTTTATGTTTACGTTTTGATGATATTTAACAATAAGAATCACCAAATGTAGTTCTGGAGTTCTTTTAATAGATTTTCATTTTGCCATTTTCTGTCTACTTTACCTTACGATGCATAGTTTTTGTATTTTACCTAATTCTTACCTAATATACCTTTTTCATCATTATTTTCCTTGTTTTTACCTTGAACTGAATGTGTCTACAAGCTGGAAGCATACCTGCAAACATGGAGGCCCAGTCATGTTTTGTCTTTCTATGGAAGTGGGATCTCCAGGGTCCGGTAGTGTTAAAAACTTAAATGAGAAATGAAGATAACAAGGTTTTTTATTTTTTTACAGTGAAACCGTCTGGTTCAGTTCACTCGCGAGAATCCCTTCTTAATATAAGTATGGTCTTGAATATCTTTTGTGAACAGAGCTATGTCTATGCTTATAATATACGATGTACTCTTTCAGTGCTGGAGATTACACAAGTGTGAAAATGAACGAAAACTGAAATTCCATTTCAAGATTCAAACTGGATTCCACAATAGAATTTCGTAGAGGCAGCGTCGCGAGTGAATGAGATTCGTATTCATCGTACCAGGTGATCATGTGAAATCGAGATAACAAAGAAATGATAGTTTCCGTCCACGTAAGTGCTAATGTAAATTTAAATCAGAGTAAAAATATGAATAATTTGAGTTATTAATATTTTACTCATTCCTTTTAAATGGTGATGTTTCATTGTTTAAATGTCTTTCTGTACCCCATGCTCTAACCAGAATAAACACCTTTTGGCATTCCTATTTTAGTAAACATTAATGCCTTAACTTCCGGTTTCTAGTGATACAGAGTACAAGACACTCTTCATATTCTGATATCATTCCGGCAGTTCTGGACTTGTTTCATTCATATGAAATTTTAAGGATATTTACATATTAAACATCATATGTTGCACTAACAATTTCGTGAGTATAAATAAACGTAGAAAACTGAATAATTGTTTCGTTAAGAATCAGAATGACATAATCATTGCATAGTACTGATTAAGGGGACTTATGACTGAATCTTGAAACTTCGGTAATTTTGCACATACAAATACAAAATTTTTACAAGACATGCATTTAATTTATGTAAAGTACTGTACCAACTTTCAACTCGATTCTTCCAGTCAATTAATTGTTTTTAATTTTTAATTAAATTTTTGTTATGTAATACAAAAAATGCTCCTTGTATAATTTTAATTTTTTTTTGCTTGATTTTTTTAGTAATTCATTAAATATATGAACAAAATGGGGTATGGATTTTATTGAAATGCAAGAACTTTGTTTCTACAATTTTTTTAAAATATTGCATAATGAATTTTCGAAGAAAAAGGTATCTGGTCGTTTTTTAAAATTAATGAAAAAATAGTTTGACTTAGATCACAAAAAAATCCATACCACAATATCTTTATTAGACATTTTACTATAATATCTGAAAGTTTCACTGAAATCAAGCAAAAAATGTTAAACATGGAGCATTTTTTATGTAAGATAATGCTGAAAAATCACACACCGCGAAAATGACAATTAAAGTATTATGAATGCCTGTTGACTTCAGAATTGCCCTGCACTGTATGTACAGCATTCAGTCTTCTTATTTTCTTCTATTTTCTGCCTCTTTTGAATCTTTCTCTTCTGTTTTTCTTCACATTTTCTTCTTTTTTAGCTTTGAAGCCAACGCGTTAGGTCACACTGCTCACTAATGATGAGAGGAGATGTTGCCACAGATTGATTTCTCATGGAGTTAATGGTTTCTTGTGACCTCAAAGATCCCATATTGAACTCCATTACAGCTTTGAGAACACCTAACTCCAATTTGTTTTTGGAAACAAAGACGTCTTTTGGGCAATACTTCCACACCATGCTATGTAGGGACTCATTTGGGTTCTGTGTCCTAGCTTTTGTGCAGCGTTCTAACAAGTGGTCTGCAGCTAGTCTCTGGTAGACAGGAAATATCTTCTGTACAACTTGAGGTGACAATTCACACTGAATTTTACTGTGGCTGTCAGGTTTTTCTCCATTAGCCAACTGTCTATTATAAAAACACCATGTCTCTTTACCTGGCGAGCATGTAATAAACAACAAATCCGGAAAGCATGACAACTACGTACAACAAACAAGAAATTCATTCTATGTTAACAAAGAATTCACAAAAAATCGATGCCTCAAACAATTATTTAGAAACTGTAAGTACATGGTGGTCTAACAACTAAAATTTAGCTAAATCAATTTTGTTCAGTATTTATTATGAATACGTAGTGAAAACAATGAAGCATCACAAAGCGCGAACATTACACTTCTTTTGCCCACGAATTTCGAACGCCAAAATAGGAAAAAAGCGTACAAAAGATGAAAAAATGTCATGTTAGAAAAGGGGGCGTGGCACTGAGGCCCAGTTGTTCGCACGCTAGCCATTTAAACCGTCCATAGAGCCTTTAAAAATGGCGGAATGGTAAAAATTAAACCACCGTGGGATAGCGGAAGGATCAGAGAATTGTTTAGGCCCAAAATAGAAAAATGGAAAATTTTCAAGAAAATCTACATTTTTCAGTCATAAGTCCCCTTAATAGTATTAATATGTGATGAATATAGTATCCATGTGACACACTACATTGAAATATACCCTTCCATTTCAGTGAATAATTCGAGAGATTTTGATTTGAACTCTATTTTATTCAACATACGTAATACCATGACAATGTCAACAAGTACTTGTTCGGAATTTTTTGTACTGATAGTATCTTATGTCATGTTTGTGGTGAAGGACCATATAACAGTTGAAAAAATATACTTGTCAGCATTAAAAGTCAAAGCTTGGGCGTGTGCTTAGCAAATTCACCCAAGCAAAATTCATGAATACAAAAATTGTGCAATGTGCATTTGGCAATATTACATAGTAGTGTTGCATTTATTCTAAAACAATTTAGTCAATAATGATCCTAATTTGATAGTTTTCTGCTATTTTGTGTTTCATGCAAAGTGTGAGAAATGACGAAAATATCCCCGAACGGATACTTTTAAAACCAGGAACATTTTTGGTAAATTCATCTATTTGACCCTGCTTTGTTTTCATACTATGATGAGAATACAATAAACACTTCAACATTTAAAAAAATTGAATTATTCAATTACAATTCACAACTACATTTTCCGTAATTTTTAAGCAATTCGTAACAGGTGCGATTGCAAGAACCATCGCAACCCATACGCATGGTTCAGAGCGTCGCGAATTGTGTGATTGTGTGTTAGTATAAGACGAATAAAATATTCATTAAGGAACATTTTCCAGATGATTATCTCTGGAACAGCGTGTGAGACAACATAGCACTACTACTAGCAACAAGCCACACCGCTGCGTGTTTATATGAACAAGAGGAAAGTACATCTGAAGCACTTTGAGTCTTCCACTAGTTAAAAATGTCTCTACAAATAGGACGGTAATAAGTTTTGTACTGAGTTTGTTAAGAATTTTTGCCACATTTTCTTATGCCATGTATAAAACGTAGAATAGAAGGCATCTCCATCCAAGACTTAAATTCAGAGCTTCGGTAGGCAGTTCGAAATTTCAACTCCGTATGGTTGTTACGAAGTGAGTATAGAAAATGAAGTTGGACATCTAAAAAACATGCCATTTCTTTAGCGAGTGTTTTCAATCTATATCAATTCATTGTGTCAAATGCATAGTTTGTATTCAGTACAGATGTTTTTCAGATTCAGTTTTGGTGCTCGAGATACGAGTAGTATGAAGATCTTCATCCAAATTCAAAGAGAATTCAGAGCACAGGAGGTTAGAATTCTTTAGTAATGGTTTTTGGTAAAACTTGCAGTGAGTATGTAAGACCTTGGACTTTTTAACCTACAGTTTATACAATTAGATCATTAATATATTTTTGGTATATTTTTCAGGCCAATTACTTTGGTTACGTTAAAAGAGAAGAAAGCACCTTATTGAACATTCTCAGCTCGAAAAGTGCTAGTGATACATGTGTACACTTCCAAAGTGAAAATTGTCACTGCAGTTACATCAGTGTTTTGAAAACAGTTTTCTAAGAGTTCATATATTTTTAGTCATCCTTGTGTCACGGAAGAGTTGGAAAATGCAGCCTATTCACACAACAGTGAAAGTATAGTTGAAATAATTCTTGATAATTTTTCAGGTTCTTTTTTTGGTCCTACGTAATACGAAGCATTTTAACCCAAATGCATGGAACACTCCAAGCGGGGTTTGCTACGTTGAAAATTCGTCAGTACATTGTTTTCACGACAAGGATACGAGTTTGTTATACATTTTGACTTCTCATTAAGTTACAATTTACACTACAAATATATCAATTATTAATGTTTCACGAACAGTTTTCTCTGGGATTTTGTAATTTTTTTAAAAATATTCTTCCCTCGTCAGGTAGACGATGAAACAGGCAGCATCTCAACCCAAATTCCTTGTAGTCTCGTAGCGCCGTTGACGTGGTGGTTTTTTGGCTACGAGGGCACTACATTATTTATTTGGACTCATTAAGAAGGTAAGTGTTTTGCTATAAAAAGATTTGCTATATTGTTCTGGTTAATTTTTGTTCTACGTATTTGAAATGTATGTGTAGGAAGCGTCTGTCCAAATGCATTGAAAGCTAGTATCATAAAAAGACATTCGATGATTTGTAAGCCACATGATTATTTAGGACTGCGACACACCTACGTACATTACTCATTTTTACTCATCAAAAAGTTGGTTTAGATTTTCAAATCCCTATGTTGGCATTCTTCAATATTTTCATCAATCATAGTTCTATGCTCGCACTTTTTCTTGATCCTCGAGCTCCCTAGACCTCGCTCAGCCCCGCAGAGCACGGCCCGGTAGAAAATATGAGCTCCATTCGGAACGTCACGGCTCAGTGTGCAGTGCTGCCCACCTTCTTCCTTTCCAATGCCGACTTCCTATTTTTCCGTCTCTTTCTATCGACCTGTGCATACCATGTTCCTTCTTGTTACTCAATTATTTCTATAACTATTAATTATTTCTTCAGAATTAAAAAAATCCTCCGTTGTTTCTCATGGCTGTCTACTACAAGACGAGTTATTACGCCGAGTTTTCTGTCAACGTTGACAGCCCTGCACTGTCGTGACGTAGACAGAACCCGCCTCATCCCGCACTCCCCGCTGTGGAGTATCAAGAAAAAATGCGCGATTAGTATATCAGTGAGAGAATACATCATACCATTTTCTCATTTACAGTTATGTTGTAATCCTATTTCAACCAATAATACGGTTAAATGTACGCCAAGTCCACAAACATAGATGTTAAGTACTTTTGCACGAAATCGACCCGTTAACACCAATGTGAGAGAATAACAAAACAATATAATTTGAGTTCCGTCATTTTTAATTTTTTAAATCGTCTTGACATCTTGCACACCGCTTCTAAAATGTGAGAAATGCACTGTACAGACCAGGATATTTATCAGGAACAATTCGTCGTGCTTCATTCCGCATTGATATCAAAATAGTCTTTCTCCAGGCGCCTTTTAAAGACATTTTCGTGAAACTTTTTCAAAATATTTTTTTACTTGCAGTATTTTGAATGTTACACATATCAAACTTTGAATTTAAAACGTAAATTGTTTTCACCAATATGTATAACATCTATTTTCACTGCCACATTCGAAGTCTTTCTGGCATAATTTGCCCATCTCTCTTGGCGACCCTGCCGATAGTCTCTCTAGTTCCACATAAATATATCTTCTTGGTATCAAGTTTATCATTTTCTCAGTACTCTTGAGGGGTTTCTTACAAGAATCAAACAAGTCCAAAATTCCGTATTTTGAGACATTTTACAAAGTTATTCCCTACAAGTGTCAGCATCTGCTGGGAAATTTTCTTTAGACAAGTGCCAAATTCATTGAAAGATACAAGGTGCGGAAAATTCATACACTCATTTCTATGCATGTCTGCGCTAGAAGTTTATGGTGTCACCTGAAAAATCTTGAATTTGGACTAGTTTGGTTCTTGTAAGAAACTCGAGTATATTCTCATGATTATAATTATTACAAACAAAAACTTAATTGAATTATTCAACCTTTGTATGTGAGAGACTCGAAGAAACCCAGACGTTCGGTACAGATAATTTATCTGGCTGATATGTGGGGGAATTTATTGGAAGGTTTTACCGAAAGCGAAATTTAAGTTTATATGTCGTTTACAGTTAAAATTATTTTTATACATAATATTTTAGATTTAAAATATTGGAAACCATTACATTTAAAGTAGGTAATGTGAATGTGCTTTGATAATTTCTGTTTTTAATGCAGGCATGATTTTTCATGTAAGGTGGCTCGAAGGAGCGCTCAACAAGCTCAAAAGTCGAGAACAAAGTGGACCTCAGGAACAAAATAGCTTGATTAACTACTGGAAGATGGGATATTACTGGCGGAATTGATGGTAAACTTGTTTTCTAATGACTTGATTGTATACATTTGCCCACTCCCAAAATTACTGGAACTGTCCATTACGATTCGATCAGTATTTTTATAACTCGTTCAGGCAGTGTTTAACGCGAAACATGTTCGATGTAACAGCTCAGCTCAGATGCATTGAAAACTCATAGGGTGGATGATGTTATCTCTGTATTTCCAACATGGCATTTGAACATTTCAGAATGTTGCAGTTATACCACCCAAAAACCTTAAATTCAGAGCTCAAGAAGACAGTTCAAAATTTCAAAGCTGTATTATTATTTACGGAGTAGAGAACATTATGAAGTTAGACTAAAAATTTCCCATTTCATTAGTAATGAATGTATTGCATACATAGTTTATATTCAGTACAGGTATATTTTGAGATTGTTTGTTGGTGCTTGAGGTATATGAAGACTAACATGAGGATCTCCATCCAAATGAAAAGAAAATTCAGAGCACCGGACGCTACAGCAAGATAATTCTTGATAAAACTCGAGGAGTGTAGCCTAGGTAAGGCCTTTGACTTCCCAATCTACAATTACGACAGTTACATCATTAATATGTTTTTATGTATTTTTCAGGTCGGTTGCATTGAAAGAAGAGGAAGCACAAGAACCAAAATGTATTGAAAACTCTTAGCAAGAAAAGCAACGTTGTGAACATTGCAAACAACCTCGCCGATACATGGTTATGCATGAACAAGAAGTGTTCATGATACATGTGAACCCTCCCAAAGGGAACATTGTCATAACAAACACATTAGTTATTAGTGTTTCATAAACAGTGTTTATAAGGGTTTCAATTTTTTAGTCATCCTTGTCATAAGGGATGATGCAGCAATAGACACAATAGCAAAAGTATTGTTGAAATAATTTTTGTAAATTTGTCATTCATTTTTTTGATATTACGTAGTATGAAGGAATATTCTTACACATAGTACATAGCGAACCATGCTTGGAGAATTCTATGTTGAAAATTCGCTGGTATATTTGTTTTCAAACAAAGATGTGTTCGTTACGCATTTTGACTTCTCACAAAGTTGCTGTTGACACTGCAAGCATGTAAGTTATTATACTTGGATTTTTCTAACCTGGTCGATGACACTTTATCAGCTATTACGATGTCATCCAATCGAGAGCTAAAACGTCATCACGGTGACGTCACTGTGGTGACATTTAAGCTCCCGATTGGACGAAACCATAACAGCTAATCAGCCAGGTTACGGAAACCCAAGTGTAGTGTATCGCAGATTGATTCCTCATGTATTTTGTAAATTTTTCATTTCATTTCCTTTCCTTGTTACGTAGGTGAAGGGGGCAGCAGATCTACCCTAATTCCTTCAAAAATCGCAGCGAAGTTGATATGGTTGTTTTTTACTATGAGAGCACTACATTATGCATTTGGACTCATTAAAAGGTAAGTGTTTTGCTAGAAACGAGTTTGGTACATTTTTCTGGTTAATTTTGGTTCTACCCATTTGAGATGTAGGTATAGGAAGCGTCTCGCCCAAAATTCATCAAAAGCTCATATCATGACTAGTGGTGCTACAACAGCACGTAATTAAATACACGCTTACTTAATTACACAAATAAGAAGATTTAACACTTCTGCATGAAATGCACACAACACACGTGACAAAAAAAATTAACAAAAACTTGGGTTCAGTTATTTTCAATTCTTTGAATCGACATAGGATCGGAATTACTTTTTTTAATCAACTGTTTATTCACAATTTGTTCTTTACATGAACATTCGGTGAATTATTTATGAATAAAAATAACTTGAGTAAAGAGTTGTCATTTGACAGCACTTCGCAGATAAAATATTAATCCAGCGATTACATATTTTCTATGACTATTGCAATTACATAGTCATCTTTGTTACTATTTTGCAATTTTACATCTATGGCTGAGATCTAGGGGGTGATATTTCAATCTTCTGATGTCTTCACTGTTGTTCAGGATGTTCACTGCAAGATAATTTGGGTGGTTTCGAGTGGTTTTTGTATCTTTTGCTGTATTTTCTATTTGGAATCTGATGGATAGTTGGAATCT
>BLKR01008421.1:0-19851 GCA_011170035.1 Teleogryllus occipitalis
CCGAGATGACCCCAATGCCCTGTTCATTCCTGCGTCTGCCCTCTTATTTCGATCATGGAGAGGCGGGTAGCGCAGCGTGGACCTCTCCACCCTTCTCCCCTCTTCCGTCTGCGATCTGAGGACTGACCCTTTGAAATGACTCTGGCTCCGACTTTCAAACTCAGCTTTGTCATTATTTTTGTAATTTGTGTTCAATTAAATCTTATAAGCCAATCCGGTCGCCGAGATGGCTAAGGCAGTAGTGACGTAGCGATCTCGGACCGAAGGGTCTCGGGTTCGCGTCCCACCTCGCGCATGGTCGTATTTGTGTTCGTCCTTTCAGCCCTTATCATCACCATATCGTTTCATCTTCACAGTTACCATCATGTTAACTCCAATAGTGGTCACTAATGACCTAGATGTTGATGCAACCTTAAATAACAAAAAAATATTTTAAATTAATAATAATTAGCTTTATTAAATTAACAATAACCAGATTTAAAACATCGATACTTTTGGCCGACGGATTATTAACATCGATGTACTAAATATAAATTAATAAACAAGTCCACTTTCAAATTAAATTTTGTTGCGCACGAATTTAATATTAGAAGTTACTATACCAGCAATTTAATATTAGAAGTTACTAACAGCTTTAATACAACGATATTTTGAAACATCGATGTTTTTGGTCGATATATTGTTAACATCGATGTTTCAATTTTAAACTTCATAGTGTGGCATCATCGATATTTTATTTACGACACATGACTAGGAAATAATGCTCGCTCTGATCTAGAAAGCCCTTGGCGAGACAGTGAGTACGTGGGCATCGAAGCCAAAACTCGAATTGGGCCGAAAAGGGCGACGTGTGCCCGAGTAACTACTCAACGCAGGCGACTGCCAATATGTTCCGCGTAAGGCATCAGGTAACCCGATACTTCACCGAGTGAAATATTGACGACATCGCCACTGGCGGGCCCATAACCTTTTTACTTATCAGCTGCCATATTTCAACGTCGTCATCGACGTCGGCGTCGATGTTTCGTCGACACTGCCGCCGCCCCCCCCCCCCCCGCCCCCCCCCCCCCCCCCCCCCCCCCCGCCGCCCCCGCCGCCCCCGCCGCCCCCGCCGCCCCAGCCGCCCCCGCCGCCCCCGCCGCCCCCGCCGCCGCCCCCGCCGCCGCCCCCGCCCCCGCCGTCTCGTCCCACGAAGGGCGCAACGGACGGGGCGAACCTGCTTTGTGGTACCAGCAGCAGTAGCTGGGGGCGCAGCGCTCCTCAAAGAGCTCTCACTCCAGAAACGAGTCGCCGCCAAGTAATTACGTCAGTTAAGTACACGAAAAAGAAAATCACACTGAACATTTTTGTTGGAAATAAATAAAATAAAGTTGATAATCACTGTAACTCGAAAAAATGTCCGCTTCAAAGCTGTGCTTATAGAATTATTGTTGATGAGTCTAAGAATACGACACAAACGTGGAAAAAGAGAAGCCGAATTAAAGCTTTGGAAAGTGAATTTAGCAACCATTTGAGGTGCTCGATCATGTAAGATGCATTATGTTGCTGTAATATATTGCTTATCTGCTGCAATTATCTTTAATGTCTTTCGTAGTTCTTAAGTTAATTATTCTGTTCAGGTTTCTTTTTAAATTTCATGAATACTGTTGATGCTATGGTAACTACACTTAGTTTATTCGGTTTATCACCTCCTATTTTATTTCATTAGTATAGTTACCTTTTGCGGCTGTCAGGCGCAACCAATCTTTATAAATGAGGTCTATAAAGAAAGATAATTTCACAAAGGCGTGACGAATTGCATTTTGACTTCAAAATTATGAAAGATTTGTTTAAAAAATGCATATAAATATTCAAGTCAAATGCAACCAGAAACACTCAGCCTGGTTTTTTAATATATATCGTTAAATAGCTTCTAAAGGAAGCGTTTTAAGGCTTTAAAAATTAAAGCGTTTTAAGGCTTTAAAATTTTGAGTCCAAAGGCCTCAAAGAAACGTTCCTCACATCATATTCTACAGAATGAGAACTTGAAAATTCTTGAACTTCTTGAATTTCTAGAACATTCTATTACATTTTTGCTCGTTCGGCACTTCTCGATTCTACCGCACCTATTCAGAACCTGTAAAATCAGCAACTGTATGTGAAATTAAACTAATTACTTGTCATTCAACGTGATTGAATTACACGGGTTTATCTCTCTGCTCGGTAATAACGTTAAATAAGAATAGTTTATATTGACAAGGGTGTATTGTATTGTTATCAATTATAAGGAGATATGTAGAGCAAGTGACGGACGATAACAGGGTCTTGAAGAAAAAGATATATTACAGGCTTAATATGGGAATGTAAAATTAGGGAAGAGAGTGGGGTTCAACATGCGAGAGTTCTCGCATGTGTACACTAGTAAAAACAAAAACAATGTCAGTTTGTAGTATAGTTTTTAAACTTTGCCTAAGAGGAGCCAATTAGTATGTTTGATGGATGTGAGGCAGTTTATGAATTTATTTCGAAATAAGTAAATGGTTGCAGTGTCTAATGGTAAGTAACATACGCTGTTATTACCATTGCCTTCCAGTTCGTATTCATGCAGTGAAACCAGTTGGACACCCCTATGCCACGAACATCCGCTGAACATGGATCAACCACAGGATTTGGTTGTATCGTTCTCCCGAGACATTTTTATGACTCAATCTCGGAAACGAAGCCTCTCAACCGTGAAGTACAAGGCAGGAAAGCTCAGGCCTTGCAGCATCCCGAGGATCCTTATCAAATGTTTCTGGACGCCCGCTGCAATGATATGACGAGTGACACATTCACCTACTAATTAGGGGCCTTTCATTTCCGCAGCTTTGTACTGAGTGAATGGAAAACGAGCCGCTGCTACCACTTCTGTTTATTTGACGTCAAGAAGCATTTCGTGATTAAATTTCTTTCAGCGGGAAAGACACGAAGTTCAAATAAGCTTCACATTCATTAAACACATTTCTACAGAGGTTTTCTGCGTCCCTTGGAAAGCAGGCCAGCGAGGATGCAGAAAGAAACCTGTACCTTTACCTGGGCAGAGGGGTTTGGAGAGGAAAGAGACGCAGGAGATTAGAGGTCGAAAGGGACAAAAGAGAGAGGACACCTGCGAGAGGAAAAGAGGTGTGGTCTAAAAGACTTCTTTCACTGCTTTCTCGCAACTCTCGGGTCTGTGGATCGCCCTCCCAAAGCAGGTTTGCGCCAAGTGAAACAAAATGAAGATACGACATCTTTGTTACTTTTACCTCGTTTCCTAAAAATGCTAAGCGGGTTTAAGAGTTTTAAAAAGCGGTCAAATAGCTGACAATGCGAGTAATGAAGGGAAAATTCTGAGAAATAACTGATTGCTCACGCAGTTTTCAGAATTCACAAAACTCACGAGGTTAAAATTAAGGAGCAGAAAGTTCTAATGTTTTTTTATTTAGCTGTCCCTTTTATCCTCCATCGTACAGTATTAAAAACATTAACAAGAACGACATTTTGCATTCAGTTCTTCGTCGTCTTCTTGAGCAGCACCACTTAAACTGGAGTATGGAATGGTACGTTCCACTCTACATATATGTTTCATCCGATTTATTTCAGAGTTTAGAACAGCCCATGCAGCTCGACGCGTTTGCTGTATCGAATGTGTATCGTATTGTGTTGTGTTTTTCCGTCGACACATCTGTAACAGAAAATAACCATCCGACCAAAAATTCCCAAACACTGGTAATCATGGAGATTCCCAGTTTTTCGAATAATATAACTATTGCTTGCTAACTTGCCTCTTGCTTGCTTACTTATTAGTCTGCATTCCAAACGTGAATAAAAACTATTTCTGATTAAGTATATAATGCGAGGTGAGATGTTCAATAAATACAGAAAAATCACGATTGTATGCAAACCGTTCAGTAATATAATGATATAAAAATATCAAAATTTACCTTCCGTTTTTAGAGTGATAAAGACCACATCATTTGTTTAACTTTTTAATTAGATGCAAAACGTCCGAATACGCAACACATTGATAACCACGTCTCTTTGTAGAAGAGCTTTTGTACAAAGAAAATACGTAACTGCTTTAGTACCAAATACGAGATCAAATCCCTGGTGCATCCCCTGTGAAATATTAAAGCGCGTAACTAGATCCAAATCTGTAAACATACATTATTGGCAATTCCATTGATTACAGGCTGTTGAGAGTAGATCTCCATGCTGAACAAATAGAACGTGTGATGTTCATTGTGTTCATTTGCACTTGGGAATTTCTGCATTAGACTTTGATCGGTATTGCAAGTTCGCAATTTGTGTGGTACTTTGGCACAATCTGATCAAGATGAATTCTATTATTTAAACTAAAGTATTTAAGAAAATCATTTTGATAGGTACTTGAAAATTCTGCCTTTGAAATCCATAACACGATGTTTGGAATACTCGGTTATCAGCATGAGACCGACCAATCACACTTTACCTCAAAGTTACCACCTAAAAACACGCCTTACAATACAAGAATTGTATATTCGTTAACATTCCCACAATAGATTGTTTATTATTATTATTATTAATTTATTATTATTATTATTATTATTATTATTATTATTATTATTATTATTATTATTATTATTATTATTATTTTATTATTATTTTTATTATTTATTATTATTTTATAGTAGCAATTAATTTAGGTTTTTATACTTTACGAATGTTATAAAAACCAATGTTCACAATTTATTAAAACATTTTCGTGCTCTATAAACTTATTTAACAATATAATGCAAATCGAAATCAGCAAAGAGTGTTGAAGCATTGTGCTCGGAGTCATGAATTTATGTGAAACTATGTTTAACTGACATCAATGATGTGTTTAAAATGTAGAAATTTAAGCTTTCGTCATTGTTCTTTTTTATAATTTCAATTTCGCAGCTTAAATGTCTATATCGGAAATGCCACTGCTTCAAGAATTTGAGCATTCAGATGCCTGATAAATGAATACTCTAATGTATGCTCGATTTTTATTCCAGTATGTATTGCTTCCGTTGACGCAACTCACTTTAAAATGCAAAGTAGTCAAAATGTAAAATATTATGAACTCTTGTAATAATTGTGCTTGTTTCAACATTTGCCCAGTGACGTATTCGTTGGAAAAGTAAACAGCATCTCAATAAATGTCAATAAGAGAACAAATATGTGTATTGCGTATGAAGAGAAATGCACGTCATATCAGCAGACGTCATATATCAGCTCTCTGTGCATTCTGATATTCAAATACAGAGTATTTCGATTTATGTACAACACAATTTTATAAGATATTAAGAGCTTGTAAACTATTGTACTAGTACTGTCAAAATATTCGTTAATGAAAGTTTATGTACATCTTAAAATATTTGTTTAAAATTTTAAAAACGTCATTTTTAAAAAGGTCCTTCCAACGGTGCTTTAAATTTTAGACATTCATTACCTTAAGTAGTTGAAACATTCTTAAATTTTGTATTATATTTCGATGATAATGGCAACCGGGAAAAAGCTATTAATGTAACATATTTTTAGTTCGTTTAGGAAAGCATATTGAATAGAAAGTACTTCTTTCAGAAATGTTTCCCGAAATGAATTTGACGATGGGAACAGAGTACGAAATTCGAATGATTTGTTCTTTAACTCAGACTTCATCGTTTACATTTAATCAATCTGGCACTGTACTCCACTAAAACCTGGCAGTTAAACGGTCGCTGACTGCACAAAGTTCTCGTGTGAACTCTACACCTCTGTGTGCCTGTAAAATACGTCTGTGTAGTGTAAGTGCGCACACACATTCGTACCGGAGTCTGGATTTTCTTTTGGTGACCCCGGTGAAACATATATTCGATCAACAGTTCGTATTCAATAAAGTCGGATCCACAATTTAGAAAGAGTTAAGGCTAAATTGAATCATCACTGCCGTAGCCATTCTCTCGGAAAACAGAAGGGACGAATGAAATGTGAGATGATGGTGATTTCCAATTGGACGAGGAATCTCAAACTTCTACTATATATGTTGAAATATACGTCGAATTCTTGTCAGGTAGCTTTCCTTTCACAATTATTGCTTTGCCAACCATATCTCATAGTATCCATCTTAAAATTTTATACAAATTTTAAAATTAGTAGCCACGATGTTTATTTCTGACTTATGTCTCAATACACACTTGTAATCTCTTACTTTGGGTTCCTTCCTGACAATTAATTCCCATTTTATATAATTTAAGTATCAAGGGAGATGAAATTCTTTGTCTGAGTGTTAAACTGCTCCCTCTCTTCTTTCATGAATTTATTGTTAGGAGGCAGATATACGAGTGTACAAGTACTCGTATTTATACGGCAGAACTTGTTGAATTATTTCACCATTATTTTCGGATTTACAGCGAAATGGAAGTTCAACTTTATTAATAAAAAATACATATTCATTTCAGGTGTTTTTCACAAATCAAGCTACATCACCTAGAGGAAGGCACGTCTCCTATTTGTCGTTCAAACCTCTCCAGGATCCTCTAACAACAGACAGCGCAGGCAGGAGGACCACGCAAGGCCAGGATACACATCGTGGTCCTCCATCGTGTACTTCCGAGCTCCGTTACTAAGCTGGAGTTAATTGACTGAATGAGGGCACTCTAGATTCACCTGCGTGTACCGATTATGTCCATTTCAGGAGTGTCGTACTCAACTTTCTAGAAGCAGGTGACAAACTGTTGGCGGGGACAACATTTCCAAAAATAAATACTAGACTTCTGATTAATATATTTCGACAAACTTAAATAATAATAATAATGATAATAATGATAATAATAATAATAATAATAATAATAATAATAATAATAATAATAATAATAATTGCTCCGAAATAAAGATATTCTGAGCCCACCAAGACGATTTCAAATTCTGGACGCTTCGTGTAACTTATCTGGGAATGATTCTCCCAATGTCTTATTTTTTATCCGTTTGGATCTCACAGCAGAATCAAAATAGGAAACATTCATATCATCTCGATGACTGTCATCTCCTCCATAGTCACCTTCCCCATAGTCACCTTCCCCATAGTCACCTTCCCCATAGTCACCTTCCCCATAGTCACCTTCCCCATAGTCACCTTCCCCATAGTCACCTTCCCCATAGTCACCTTCCCCATAGTCACCTTCCCCATAGTCATCCTCCCCATAGTCATCTTCCCCATAGTCATCTTCCCCTAGTCATCTTCCCATAGTCATCTTCCCCATAGTCATCTTCCCCATAGTCATCTTCCCCATAGTCATATTCTCCATAGTCATATTCTCCATAGTCACATTCCCCATAGTCACATTCTCCATAGTCACATTCCCCATAGTCACATTCCCCATAGTCATCTTCCCCATAGTCATCTTCCCCATAGTCATCTTCCCCACAGTCATCTTCCCCATAGACATATTCCCCATAGTCATCTGCCACGTAAACATCTACATATTCATCTCCTTAATCTTCATTATATTAATATTTTCTGTTTTGATCTCCATCTTCATATTCATCTCCTTCATGTGCGTTATATTCATCTCTTTCGTCTTCATATTCATTTCTTTCATCTTCATATTCATCTCTTTCGTCTTTGTCATATTTATCTCCATCTTCATATTCTTAACTTTCTCCTTTTTCTCCCCCATTTGCATCTTCTCTTCATCCTCCTTTTCCTTCCTCTTCTTCTTTTCTCTTCTTCGGTTTCCCTGTTAAGCACAAGTTCGTCGTTCTCGAAGTCCACGTGATTCGGCTTCGCATCCGTCTCGCAGGCATTTGCCATTCCAACTGGGCGAGTGGCGGTAGAGGGGCGCCGCCCACGAGTCCTCCGCCGGGGGAGCAGGAGACGGAGCGCAGAGTCGCGCGGTGCGGGAGAGGCCGGAGATCGCTCCATCGCGGGCTCGCGGATGACGTCACGCGCGTCCATCGCGGGCTCGCGGCCATGACGTCACGGAGGCGCCGCGCCGGGGCAGCCGCGGGCGCGTGGGCGGCGGCCGCGAGGCCACCGGGGCACCTGTGCGGGCGGGCGGGCGGGCGGGCGATGGGGGGCGATGGGGCGACGGCCGACCGGGGCCGCGCCGCCCGCGCGTCCCGCCCACGCCCGCGTGCCGCCACCAGGCACACTGGCCGAAAGAGCGACTCCACACGGAAATGGCCCGGTTCGCGGCGTGTTTACGCTAATGCACTGCCCGTGTAGGGCGGAGTTTAACACGAGTCGCCGATGTGCATTGTCCTTGGCTCAATCTCGGTGGGTGTGATTGTAGGATTGATGGTCTCCGGCACGCGTTACGCGGTAATATGTTAATTAAAGGTATATATAGTGTGGGTTTGGAGTGCTGCAAACACGGTATCTGGATATTTACGAACAGTCGAGCTACTCTACCGAACTGGGTTAACTCTAATATGAAATGTAACTGGGAAACCACTTACGAAGCAATGTTGTCCCAACAGATTACCGAGCTGCGCACTGCACATACTTTTCGGTAGTCATCGTTACGTCACCGACCCCGCACCGCCGTTCCCACAGCCACGGACAGACACTATCACCCCCTCTTTCGCCGTCACCGTCGTAATTGTCTCCCCCCATCTGCACACCGTTCGCACTCTCTACGATTCCAACGATTCCACCGACACCGAACTGCCGAAGGAGCCGCTAAGCATGGCCGCCTCCGCTGGCGTCGCCGCCGACGCGGCCGCCACCTTGACCGCCGCGAGGGCATGCCTTATCCAGAGCGATCGGAGCGCAGCTTGGCTGGCGGGGCGGGGCGGGGCAGCGCGAGGGGCCCGCGAGATCGCAACTGGGCATTGCCAAGGAGAGCCGTCCTGCTGCCACTCCCCTCTCCTCTCCTCCTACAACTTTGTTCCACCTCCGTCTCTACCACTGCTTCCATCCGTCTCTACTACTACCTCCTCTATTTCTACGTACATCTCATCCATTGCCTCCTTCCGCCTCTACTACTACTCCTCTATTTGTACCTCCACCCTCAATTACTACCTCTATCACTGCCTCCATCTCCGCTATCTACACTACCTCCGCTTTCACCACCTGCATCATTGGTATCGCTTTCGCTTCCACCTCCGTCACTGCTTTCACCATCGCCACCACCTCTGACACAACATCCGCCAGAAAATCCACTACCACCACCATCACCACCACCACCTTCGTCATCTCCATCGCCATCCCCATTCTCATTCCCATCCCCGCCGTATAGACTGCGCTGCCTGTGCCATCACCACCGACTGCATGCATCTCCACCTTTGTTCTGCTCCTCCGTCACTATCACCATTCCCACCAATATCTACCATCAAAGCCATCGCGACCACTGCCTAGGGATGGCAAAAAAGTTTTTAAAACATTACCTTCTTTGATTAATTTTTACGTTGTAATATCGTTAAACTGCATTTTGAACCTGGACTACATAGAACATTGATTAGAAGATTAAGATGATAGTCAATTTAACGCACAATATATATAAAACTAATACTGACGTGTATCATACTGACTATGTACCATAATAGAACCAGGTCATTTTACTTCTACATGTTTCATCATATTTAAAACATCGATTTTTGAAACCTTCTGTTGATGTATCGAAGAAAATGTATCGAAGAAACGACGTATCGAAGAAACGACGCATCGAAGAAACGACGCATCGAAGAAACGACGCATCGAAGAATCGACGTATCGAAGAATCGACGTATCGAAGAATCGACGTATCGAAGAATCGACGTATCGAAGAATCGACGTATCGAAGAATCGACGTATCGAAGAATCGACGTATCGAAGAATCGACGTATCGAAGAATCGACGTATCGAAGAATCGACGTATCGAAGAATCGACCGTATCGAAGAATCGACGTATCGAAGAATCGACGTATCGAAGAATCGACGTATCGAAGAATCGACGTATCGTAGTCCACGTATCGAAGAATTGACGTATCGAAGAATTAATGTATCGAAGAACTGACATATCGAAGAATTAATGTATCGAAGAACTGACGTATCGAAGAATTAATGTATCGAAGAACTGACGTATCGAAGAATTAATGTATCGAAGAATTGATGTATCGAAGAATAGTCGTATCGAAGAATCGATGTATCGACGTTTTGCTCAACTTTGCCATTGCGACCATCGCCGCTGCCGCCGCCGCATTCTCGTGCGGCGCCGCCCAGTGACGTTGGCCGTCGCGACGCGCGCTTCTATTTGCGTCGGTGGCGTCGCGTCGGCGCAGCGGCGGCGGTGGCGGCGGCTGAGGCGCGTGAAATGCAGCGTGAAGTCTCCACTTCAAAGGAGGCGCGCCTGCATCGCTGCAGACGCCACCGCATCGCGCTGAAGGACAGCCTGCGTCCGCACGCAGCAAAACACGATCGTTAATGGCTTTACTGCGATAATGAAGTGCAACCTTGTCAGCTGACGTTTTAGGATCTCTGAAGAACGAGCCTTGAGCCATATAAGCTTTGGAATTCTGCGGAAAGACACGAAGTGAGCAGCTGATCGAGCCTTATTCGTCGTTATGGGAGGCGAGGCTTGGCACACAAAAAGCGTGATACCCATTTTCGATTTCCTATTTAAAATAATGTTCATGAAATGCTTCATTAGTACTCGCGGTTAAAAGATGTCAATATCATTAAAAAATAAATAAATTGCTCAGAAAGTTCCAGAAAAACAAATTATGTATTTTTGTTGTGGAAATTTCTTTAGAGTACGCGGAAAACCAACTTTCCAAATTACCCAATTTTCATCTATTACACATTAGAGTTACGGACGTAGATAGGGAAGGTGAAGTGAAATATATACATTGTAGATATCAAATTTTTCGAGTTGTTGAAGTGCCAAGAAAATGCGGTTCCGCTGTAATACTATCCTAACATCGTATCATGCAGATATCCAAACGAATACAACGTTGGAAGATTATAGCCGAACAAATACGTCAGGCCATGTTTCTACAGTTTGTACTCTCAATCATCCTTCCCTTTCATACTGCCAGCCACAAGAAACAACGAAGAATTCTCAGATATCTCAACTGGTTCAGACACATTCATTTCGGATTCATCTGCGGCTTCATGTGATTCTGGAAAACAATCATCATTTCGGACAACAAAGCTATCAGTGATTCAGGGAAGTCGGCTGAATAAGTCTCGCATAATGAAACATCGCCGAGCGGCGCGCTGACGCAGCCTTCTGTGCGCTGTTCCTCCGCAATCGGCGCCGAGAGCACCTCGCTGGCGGCACGACGTTTCATTGCCCCTTCCGTCTCCGCCTCCTCCTTCGACTCCGCCCCCGCCCCTCTCTCCGCCTCCGCGCCCGCCCTTGCCCCCGTCTCCGCCTCCGCGCCCCCCTACGCTTCAGCCCCCGCCCCGCCCCTTCCCCCGCCCCGCCCCGCCCCGCTCCCTCCTCCACCCGCGCCACCACCCGCACCTCCGTCCCTGCCTCCACCTCCGCCCCCGCATCCGCCCACGCTGCCGCCCACGCCTCCGCCCACGCCTCCGCCCACGCCTCCGCCCACGCCTCCGCCCACGCCTCCGCCCACGCCTCCGCCCACGCCTCCGCCCACGCCTCCGCCCACGCCTCCGCCCACGCCTCCGCCCACGCCTCCGCCCACGCCTCCGCCACCACTTCCGACCCGGCCTCCGTTTACACCCCACCACCACCACCGCCTCCACCAACTCCACCATTTCCACCCATTCGGTCCCACCTCCTCAACCACCTCATCCACAGCCTCTGCACACCCACCGCCTGACTTTGCTTCCACCTTTTTTATCGTCAATGCTGCCAACCCATCCTCAACCACCTCGAAGCCGCCGCACTTCCACCACCCGTGTCTCTGCACCGCCTCCGCTACGCTTTCTCCACCCCCTGTTCCGCCACCACCCCCTCAATCATCTATTGCGCCTCCTTTGCCAAATCCGCCTCTTCCTATGCATGCGTTTCAAGAGTCTCTACCTCCAGTAGCGTCTCCACCTCTACCACTGACACCTCTCCTTCCACTTCCGCCGCCTCTTCCTCCATCACCGCCTCCATCTTCACCTCGCCTTCCATCTCCACCTCCATTTCCATCTCAACCTTCACATCCACCTCCACTTCCGTTTCTGCGCGTCTCCGCCTCCCTCCCAGATTCCGCCACCGCCTCCACCATCGCCACGCCGCCACGTGCGCATTCCATCCTTAGACCTCGCGGCAACAGGCAGGCACATGCAGAACTTCCGGCATCGATCTGTCCATTAGGCTTACTCTCCGACCAGCCACCGCTCAGACCAACCAAGACAAACAGAGCCGAGAAACTTACATCTCGCGGTTCCCAAAGCCCCCCGCGACTTCGGAGCTGCGAAATGAAGTCTGAGCCCGCGCCTCCTCCCCCACTCCCTGCTACCTCCGCGCCTCTGCGCCTGGGAATGCTTCCTCAATCTGCCGCAGCTGCTGCTGCGTGCGTTGTGGTTACTGCTACAAACCCTCCTGTAGTGCGTTCTTGACAGCGGGACTGTGAATATTCTCTCAACTTTTCTTTTTTTCCGCAACTCCGTCTATTAGGATATCGAGAGAGATTTCTATAAGAAGGGACCGCTTCGACAGTTACTGCCGGCCACATAACTGCAGGTTATGTCCATGCACTCAATTCGTTAATACGTTCTTTTACAGTTAGCTCACTTGTAAATGGCCTTGTAATGTACATGTAATGTGTATGTAGGCATTTGTAAATGAGCTCATTTGCAAATATACATGTAAATTTGTAGCTATATCTGGCAATACCATCGCCCTTCATGACGTTCGTTTATTTACCGACTTGTCAAACTGAAATTTGTTTAGAGAAACTCCTCTATAATATCAGTTTCTTCGGTAGTCAAGGACCGAAGAACACACATGTACGAGAATCAATAATCACTACGGGCACTTCCCCACATGCCTCTTAGAATAACCATTTCGAAACCCCCGGGTTTTGTGCGCTGACAAAAGCGGTATCGCCACTCCTCGCTGTATTTCTCACCTAGGAAACAATTCTAAACTCTAGATGATTTCGCATGTGGCGAATTTTTGACAGAAAAACCCTTATTGTCGGCCCTGCTAACGAAAGAGTGGATAAATCTTCTTCCTATATATAGTAAATTACTTCCTCTATCACGTGGTGTAGTATTATATTTTGCAATGCATCAAAGAAAGTGTTTAATACACTGCAAGAAGAACAAATCCAACATCGATACTGAATGAAAATACTGCATTAAAAAAAAAAAGCTAATTTGTTGTCATTCCTATGTCGCCTTCCTGAACTTCTCCACCTGTACTTCCTCTGCGTCCTCGTCTTCAATCTGTCACCATCGCCACTTACACGACCCTTATCGCTCTCGTTCGCACAACTTCCTCCTACCGCAGTGCCTCGCGCGTCGGGAACTTTCTTCGCCGATGAGATGCGCAGCGGCGGCGGCGGCAAGAGACGGGGAGAGGGAGGGGGGTGAGAGGGAGGAGAAGGAGCCGAGAGTGGGGGCGGGGCGGCGGCGACAGACGCGGAATTGGCTGGCTGTCGGATCGCGTCGCAGCGCGGAGGGCGCAAGAAGACTCGAAGCGACGCCACCGCCACCGCCATCGCCTCCGACACGACGTCACCGACGCCATCAGCAATGACACCACCGACAACGCCACCGCCTCCGACACGAACGACGATCATGCCACCGACAATGACAACACCACCGATAACGCCACAGACACTGACAACACTACCGACAAGCCCATCGCCCCCGCCACTAACAACGGCAACAACAGCGCCACCGACAATGACAACCCCACCGACAACGACACCGATAACGCCAACGACAATGACCACACTACCGACAACCACGACGACATCGAAAACTGTGACAACGACGGCACTGACAACGCCACTGACAACACTAACGCAATCGACAACAACAAAGCCACTGACAACAACGTCAACGCCACCGACAAACACAGCGCCACCAACAACTCCATCTCAAAAACCATGCACATCCACCACACGCCCCTCACGACGATAACGCCATTGATAAAGATAACAACATCAACAAAGGCAATGCCAATGTGAGCGACAAGAACTATAACAACAATAATGAAAACAACTACGCCACCGCCACAGCCACCACCACCACCGCCTCCACAGTCCCAATCATAGTCACCGCCACCACCACAACTGTCACCGCTAGGAGGAGCGGAACGTAACAAGATTTCCGAGAGAAGTGGGGTGGGGCGGGGCGGGGCGGGGCGGGGCCGGGGACGGAATGCTGCTCAGCAGAAGAGGTGGTGGAGCAAGCAGCGACACCACTTTGGATGACACCCACCAAAGCTGTGAGAGTTCACAAAATTACTCGCGAAAACAGGTGGCGTAGCGAGAGTTCCCAGGTCTTGGAAGAGGCGATGTTGTCTACTTTGATGATGTTCTTGCGGTCAGAGCTAATTTACAAGGTGATGGAACGATTTCGATTCCTTTCATATTCTCTGTTTCATTTTTATATTTAGTTGTATATTAAACACCTTATTGCCGCTAGGCAATGACAACTCACAGTATACACTTCAATACTAGTATACATTTCAATTTACCACACAGGTAAAAAAGAATAGGGTATCATTAATTTTTATCTCAGACGCCAAGCAAAGTAGATGATGTATTTTCAATGCAAATTGTATGGTACGTCAGAATGTTTCCGAATATTCCAACTTCGAGTTTATTTCGTAACAATGTAAGAATACTCAAATATCGATTATTAGATACTGAAGGAACGCATTAGATGTACTTCTTTTAAATAAATCATTTTTTAAAGTAATCAAGGTGTTCCCGTTTCTTCACTTATACGGTGTATTTTTTCAGTCTTGCTGGATAGTGATCATGTATTAAATAATAAGCCACAAAAGTTCGCCAGGAGTGGTGAGACGAATAAAACTAAATATGATATAAAAACGTAAAAACCTAACAATCGCAATTTCTTAAAAGAGCCATTGGAACACACATAGACCATTCTTCCGCAGAAAGCTTCTGTGCACGTCGTTGGACCACGCTAACGCTGCCGCTGGCCGGCGATGGAGAGTGTACGAGCAATAGGGAGGACTGGCAGCAAAGACCGCGCGAGCGTCGGCGTCGCAGGCACGCGGAGTGCGGCGTTGGCGGCGGCGGCGAGGCAGCAAAGGCATCCGCGCAGTGGGCGAGCGGTCGACCGACGCGGCGCGGCGCGGCGCGGCGCGGCGAAGAGTTGGCGAGCAGCCTGGGCGAGATGTGGCGGGGAACGGAGGGCGTGGGGTGGTGAAGGGAGGAGAGGGGACTGACGGGGACGGGCGTGGCAATGTGAGGCGAGGCGGGCAGGGGAGGGGAAGGGGTGAGGGATGAGGGATGGGGGTTTGGGGGGATGTTAGAGGAAAGGCGGGGAAGGTAGAAGAGGCGGAGAGGTAGATTGATTGATTACTGATTCCGGGTGCGTCAACTGATGTCATTAGTCCCGTAAGTGTAGTGCATGTTTTAATCTGGAGGTGGCGCGATCTTCCCCCACTGGATGGCATGATCCGGGGCCGACCGGTTGCCGTCGACTAGTGGGGTTTTCCCAACCAGGTATCTCCCACCAGGAGGGCACTGCCCCAGCCGGGACAAGTTCTAAGTCCCCAACCGGTATGTGTTCCCGGTATGTGTGGTAGTGTAGCGCATGTTAGTGTAAAAGTGTGTGTAAGGGGAGAGGATTGGACAAGGAAGAGGAAGGAAAGATCGCGCGCGGTCCGTGGCCTGTTTGTTAAGGTACTCCTCCGGCATTCGCCTGGTGTTAATCAGAGAAACCACGCAAAACTACCGATCAGAGCAGCCGACCGCTACAATTCTCCCTCAGACAGCGACTGCATTCGAAAAGCTAGTGTTGAAAATCCTGCCGCCGCCAGGACTCGAACCTAGGACCTCTCGCTCAGAGGCACCGCAGTGACATCAGTTGATGCGCTGAATCACCGTTCCCGGTGCGAGGTGGAAGAGGGAGGGCGGGGAGGGTGAAGGAGGGGGCGAGGAGAGAAGTGGGAGGGGCGGGGAAGGATGTGGGAGGGGTGGAAAGGGAAGTGGGATGGGGAGATGAAAGGAATTAGGCAGAAGGGGCGGGTGTGGCAGGGATGGGATAGGAAGGGCGGGGAGGGGACAGGGCAGGACGAGGCGGGGCAGGGCAGGGAGGGGACGGGGAGAGCCGCGCGACGCCGGCGGCGCGATGAGACCGGAGGCGTCGAGATGGGTCCCTGGGAGCCCTGGGAAGACACGCCCAGATCCCAGAGCGCCACTCTCGCTGCAGCTGCCCCAATTCCGCCTGGACGTCCTCCCTTTCCGCCTGCGTCTTTCCCGAACCTTCCCCTGCGTCCGGTCCACACTCCCCCGGACTTGCCACCCTTCGCACCTCCGCGGCCGTCTTCGATGACCTACTTCACTCCCTCCCATTCGCTGTTCTTTGGTGCAATTCTCAGCCCTTCGCGATCGTCTTTCCCCTTCGATGCTCTTCACTGCACTTCGTCCACCAATGTCGGCTTTAGTCGATCTTTAACGTTGTCGCAAATTGCTACGCTTTGACACTTTTCTGAGTTCATCTATTCAATTTGCACCCCTTGGGACCGTTTACTGCCCTTCACCACCATTCCTTGAAATGTGTCGACTTTCCGTCGCCCGTCACCACCTTTATCGCAGCCTGCCAGTCGTCGTCCCTTTTGTGGCCGTTCTTCGCCAGTTGCTACACTTCGTCGCCCTCTCTGCGTTTCCGCACTGTTCATCTTCGATTTGTCCATTCACTCTCTCCACCATCGCACTGTCTATTTTCGCCTTGACTGGTTTCTTTCCGTTGTGATCCAGACATTGCTTCTGTCCCAATGCTTTTCCTTTCTGTGGCCCTAATCATACTTTCTCAACCTCCTCGTCCAGCATTGTATTCCACCGCTTGCATCGTAGTCGCCGGTCGATCGCGCTGTTGGAAATACTCTGAAATCTCCTCACAAACGCTTCGAACACAAAGGGAACGGAAGCCAAGAGAATTTAAACCGGCTGAGCTACTTGGAGATCGACGATGCGTTAGAGCTAGCTAATATAAAGAGAGGGCTACACATGTCGCCTGTTAAGATACTCATCATTTAGGAAAATAAGAGTAAATAGGTCTGCAGAACTCATGGGAATCTGCTACACATCTTCAACTATCATTCAGTAATCTTAAGTTGAAATTCTTATGTTGTGCATGCTTTTTTGATTTATCTGCTAGTTTCAGTGGAGAAACTTACGTTTAACCCATTAGTGCATAAAGTTATTTTTAGAAATAATTTTTAAATATTTGTTTTAACAATGTTAATTATGTTAGTTTATCACGAGTAAACAGATATTTTTATTTATAGTTTTTGAAATTTCCTTTGTCCGATTCATTGAACGCTAGGCACAGGGAACACCTTGTGTTGCGCCAACGGAGTCTCCTGGGCAGACATACTCTGGCCATGAATAAATACGTTGGCGTGTGGTTACACGAAGTTATTTTCTACAGACAATAAAGCCTGGCGAGGACCAAGAAGAAAGAACATTACAAATCCCATTTAGTTTTGTCAGGCAGAGAGGAATTATGAGAAACCAGTAAGATGAAAGGTTCATATTGCATTTTCTGCAAATACATTTTATTTCCTGTTATACCTTTTAAGAGCACACCTCTTTGTTTATTTTTTCCCTGACTAGTTTTGATTTCTCAACCCAAACGTTTACAGATTTTTAGTAACATTTTTCTTGGAATTTTAGCCCCTGTTTTCGTAATCATGAAAGTGTTGGGTGAAAATCAAATGAGTTCATAGAAGCATTATCTGTATTAGAGTTTTACATAACGAATCTTAGAGAAAAACATCTTAGGAATATTAAAATAAATACCTTGGAGGTCTGTCAACAATCTCTGTGCCTCTGCAGGGAACATTTTAAGACGTTGGACAGAAACTGGTATCAAGGTAAAATAGACAATTCATACACCTAATTTTGTTTAATGACTCATAATAATTTTAACATTCTATAATAATGAAATCCTCATTAAAAATCTTGCTTTCATTCTGCCGTATAATCCCTTTTTAAGGAGTTATGAAAAGTTTTTCATCACTCCTTAAAAAATGCACCTTTGGACTTACGTGATCATTTTAGAAATGTGACCGTAAGCTTAACACGTTTACTGTCCTGTGATACGTATGTGGTTCACAGGACATAACACTCTATGGTTTTGCTACGTCCGTGAACCACATATGGGTCACAGATTTTTACAATTTCTACGCAAACATTCTCATTGATCTCCCAGTAACTGCACAGATTTTGGCGTAGACTTGCTAGGACGGTCATAAAATTTAGAAATGCACCAACACGTGCGGACAAAAAAAATTTCGAGAATATTAAAGTAAAATTTTCTTACAGTCGGGAAGGTTTGAACGTGGGGAGATATTTTAATGTTCTCATAGGGACAGGGAACGTGTTAATATATCATTGTATCTAGGTCCACTTAAAACCAAACAGAGGTGCATCTAGTTCAGAGCGCACTCGCGAGTTTCAGCTCCCAAGTGGGATCCGCGGCGAGACCCAAACTCCGGCCGCGAGAACGAGTGCCCGCCCAATTCGGTCGGCGTGGCGGCGGCGGCGGCGGCGGCGACGAACGACACGCCCCGCGCGACCGCAGCCGCAACAGCGCAGAGCTCTCGCCCAACAACACCCCTCCCCCACACGATCACACACACACACATGTTGCGCGAAAACAGAGAAGGGAACGTCCGGTTTATTCGTTCACCCGGTTTGCAGTCACGTGACGAAGTAGTGGAGGGTGAGATACGGCTCTGCAACTAAATGAGGAAGCCACGGAGAGATAGGATGAGCGTGTTCCGATGAAAATACAGGAGTCAGTAAGTGGGAAGGGTGAGATAGAGAGGGGTGTTATCTGATGTTGTCAAAAGAAAACGGAGAAAATGTGTAAGATGTGGATGTATAAATACGATTATGATAAAATATTTAAGTACGATATAGGATAAATGGAAAATATAACTGAGATGTATATGAGAAGGAAAGACAAGAACGGACGATAAGAAATAAGTTATGGAGGTAAAAAGCGAAACAAATCTATACTAATAAAACTGAATTCAATGAAAAGTAACCGACATCAATACCACAAAAAATAAGAGTATAAATCAATACGAAATGTTTACAGGCTGTTCTTCAGGATTGTCGCAATGTTCTTGTACATGTCGGTAAAGATAAATACCAAAAAAATGTGGAAAATAAATATTTTAAATAATATGTTGGTAGATGCACCACGATCTTTATTTCTCGCCTGTCGTTATGAGTAGATTGGTTCCCGTATTCCGCCAGAGTTCAGTAGCGGTGCAGGCAGCAAAACTGGTATCTAATAGATTCGCAAGAGGCCAGCAGCAGTGCGTAAGATAAAAAACGAGTGAAGGAAATGGAGAGGGTGATGATTGAAGATTGCGAAGGTGGATGGGTAGAGAAGGTGAAGGTAGTGAACGAAATTGAGAGAGGGTTGAATGGGTATGAAGGGAATGGATGGGATGGCGTTGGAGGAGATCCATGGAGTAAATGGTGACGGTGAGTGGTTGTGGTGAAGAGAATGATGAGGACGGGACGAAGGTGAAGAGAATGAAGAAAATGAACGGAGTGGCGGTGGAGGATATGAAAGGACGGGGGCGATTGTGGTGAAAGGGATGGTGAGGATAGTGGCGGAAGAGGTGACGGGATGAAGAGAACGAACGGGTTGGCAGTGGAAGATGTGAAGGGAGCAAAAAGGGACGGAGGGGAATTGTGGTGAAAGGGATGGTGAAGATAGTTGCGGAGGAGGTGAAGGCAATGAAGAGAATAAAC
>BLKR01008422.1:0-19851 GCA_011170035.1 Teleogryllus occipitalis
TAGGCTTTTACAACATTAGTTCTTCCAAAACTGCTGAGAGTGTGGCTCAAGTGCTCTTAAAGGTGTTGGATACATGGAAGATTTCTAAGGAAAAATTGATATGTCAAACTTATGATGCGTGAAGTGAGAAGGCAGGTAAAACCAGTGGAGTTAATGTTATTATAAAACAACATTTTCCGCTAGCGATGTCCAATTATTGTTATGCGCATAGATTAAATTTAGTATTCCTCCATTGTTGTAAAATAATAACCCAAGTGAAGCTTTCTGTTGCCAGACTTACAGGCTTTAACAGCTTCTTCAGTCGCTCTAGCCAACGGAGTGAATCGTTGATAGAGCGTGGTTTCAAATTGCCTAGTCCAAGCGAAACTAGATGGAACTATCATTCAAGAAGTGTAGTTACTGCTCTTATCCATTATGAACAAATACATCTGGCTCTATAGGATGTTGTGGAAAATGATGGATGGGATAGTAATTCAATCCAACAGGCTGAAGGACTGGTTAATATTCTGTGCAATTCCTTCTTTTTTATTCCTTCTTAATTTGTATAACAGAATATTTGATTTTACTGATGTACTGTTTAACATCCTGCAAAATAAAACTTCAGATATCAACTTCTGCAATAAAGAAATTAAAAACTGTTTGACATCATGAAAAAAACTTGCGAAATGAAGATATAGTGAATGAGTGCCTCCTGAAATCAAAAGCTATGTTAAAGCACCATTTGACAGAAAATGAAATTCAAAATAAATTTAATGAAAATGTTTGTAATCAACTGAAAAGAGTGTCATATGAAGTATTGGACACTGTAATCGTGAACTTCGAATCACGATTTAAGGATTTCGGGAATATAGAATTTTTTGAACTCATGGATGAAGCTAAATTTGAACATTATAACCAAGAATCACATTTTCCGGAAGGCAAGATCGATGTATTATGTGCTGTTTTTCCGTGCTTTGATACAGAGAAATTAAAAGGAGAGCTAATGTTCATTTATGGAAGCCAGGATAAACGATTGCCAGCTAAACATTTGTTTAAGTATCTCATAAATAATGGTTTGAAAGACACTTTATCAGAGACAGTTAAGTTACTCTCCTTGATATTAAGTATACCAGCAACTACAGCTTCATGTGAAAGAAGTATGAGCACTCTAAAACGGGTGAAGACTTACTTGAGAAATTCAATGAGTAACGAAAGACTGTCCAATCTTTCCACACTTGCCATCGAAAAAGCGAGCCTTAAAATAAATTCTAAACGTCTGATAGACTCATTGATGTCTTTGCTTCAAAGAAAGATAGGAAAATCGAGCTGACCTACAAGAAACTTTAAGGAGAGTATTTTAATTTTGCATATATTTAAAGCCATAGATTTTCGAATTTTTAAAATTTCTGGAATTAATGTAAAAATGTTATTTAACTCATTTTTGTCACATAGTGCTAAGTTTCTCAAATTCCTGTTGCAAATACGCCGTAATAAGTAATATATTAGCATTGTTTTCGTTTATTGTATTGGCACAAATTTCTAAAGAACTATTTTTTCTCCTTAAAGTTATAACAACATAGCAAAATTCGGTGACCATTCTTCTAGTATCCTTCGGGTAAACGAGCGAATAACATCTCTTCGTGAATGACGGCAGGAGAGTGTTAATTAATACGTTAATCTGCTTTGGAGCCTACCCAGGAAAAAGGATCACGCTAGACTGCAGGCCAGCTAAAAAGCCGAACTAACGGGACAACTTTTGAAAAATGTCACTGTCGGATGAGAACATACATTTATACTCGATTTAGGGTAGTTTCGTTTCGTTTTATGTTGGCAAAAGTTGTTGCCAACCGTCACACAAATACCCAGTATATATTACCTTCAAGCGGAAGGGACATTTTTTAAAATTTAAGTTTGCAATGAAACAATGACTACTTCCGTAGATTCCGCCAACATTCAAAGTCATACAAGTGAAGCTGTGTTAGTTTACGAGTGTTGCTAAAGATTTGCATTTTGCGTTTTGGTGCTCTTCGTTCTTTGCATTTTATCGTTCAATATATTTATTTAGTAGCACTAGGCGTTTTTGAGTTTTATTTATTATTTTCCAATTGTTTTCTTTAGTAATAATAATAAAGTTAATTGAAATAGTTATTGTAGTTTATTATTTGTTGTTGTTAAGTGTCCCTTTAGTATTTCTTGTTTTAGATTAATTATATTTATTATTATTTTTTCTGAATTCATTTTAATTATAACTGGAAAATAATGGATAGCCCAACAACATCCGAGTCTATACTTAATTTTGAACCTTTGAAGATAACATGTATTCAAAGTTCTCTTCAAAAGGGAATTATCAATTTATTTTGTGGACTGTGGAAGGAAGCAGTGGAAGAAAAGGTCCATGTTACCCACTCTTTTTTAATAACGCGAGTGACAAAATTTTACAGGTAAGATTGATTTTTCTTTTTTCTTTTCTACATCTTATCTTTTAAAACTTACAAGTGTAATTTTCTTAATTAAAATTGGGATGAGTATAGTTGTTAATTATCTTTACCATTACTCATGTATTAATCGTAATAAATCCAATTTTCTTTTTTTCAAGATGATGTGTGTTTACAGGTGTGTGTTAAGTCAGTTGATAGTATTATCAACAAATATAAAAAACAAGAAGCTCTGCCCACACCCAAAAAGACCCGTAAAAGATCCCGTCTAGTCACAGATCTTGACAATTTCACTAAGGATGCAATTGCCAATAAAATTTATTGTAGTTTGAATTCAGGTAATCAATTAGACTTTTTAATTAGTTTGTTAGTATACAGTTTTATTAATATAAACAATGATCATTTTGTGTTGTTTTATTATTATTTAACAAGTACCAAGGATTATATTTTATGTAGGTTGTGGTATTTCTATAAGAAACCTGTACACAGAGATTGTGGGAGATGAAACGTTAAATTTTGAAGGCTCTCAGACCTCCCTAAAGTGAAGAGTGAAGAACATGGGTTTTACTTAGGGAAAGGGAGACAGGTATGCCCATGTGAGGGAGAATGAAATTATAATTTTTAAAAGAGAGTGTTTCCTGAGGAATTACTATAGAAATACAAACTCCAACACACCAAAGGCAGTAATTAATTATTATTAATAATAATAATAATAATCCTCTTTGATGTTGATCCTCTTTGTTTTTCCCTTTACATAAAACACATTGCTCCCGGTTGGCCAAGAACTGTACCAACAGGGAGCAATGTGTTTTATGTAAAGGGAAAAACAAAGAGGATCAACATCTGTTAGGAAGTAACAAATGTGCCTCCTTTATAGCGGCGGTTCAGAAGGGAAAAAACATCAAGTATGCTTCGACTTCTACAGATTAACCTGGGGAGGAGTAAACAGGCGTGGGACTTGATGCTGCAGAGAGGGAAGTGGATGTACTACTTACTAGTGAGCAACCTTACTGCGAAAACATGTTGTATCGAGATACCACAAGAAGAGCGGGTATAATAATCCACAATAGGAAGTTAAATATTAATAAATATAAGATGACGAAGAATGGATTTGTATGGGTTGAGGTGAATAATAAGAGAATTTACAGCTGTTACTTCTCCCCGAATGACACAATAGAAACATTTCAAAAAGACATTGACGAATTGGAGGCTAGCCTGAAAACAGCGAAAGGAGCGGTGCTGATAGCAGGCGACTTCAATGGTAAATCGTCGGAATGGGGGGAGACGCGCTCTGACAGAAGGGGAGCTATTATATGCGAGTTCGTAGCAAGAAATGATCTTATTATTCTTAACTCTGGGAATGAGATCACTTTCCAACGGGGAGATACTTCATCCATTTTGGATTTGACAATAAGTACTTCCAGACTTGCAAAGGATATCACGGACTGGACGGTGTTGGATGAGGAAACCCTGAGTGACCATCGATACATAGGGTATACCGTAACATCAGAAGAGCCACAAAGTGGTAAGGCGAGATACAAAAGTAGGCCTTCTTGGAACCCCAAAAAACTTAATGAGGATAAGGCAAAACGTTTTCTTGAAGAGTCCAGGTTATTGGCAAGCATGGGCTGGACAAACAAAGGGAAAACACTCAAAGATGTGGTAAAGACAACGGAAGAAATAGTGATAGCAGTGTGCGATACGTCTATGCCCAGAAGCAGGGGCCCCAGGAATAAACAACAAATGTACTGGTGGACCTCGGAAATAGCAGAAGCACGTAGGAGCTGCATTAAGGCTAGAAGAAAGGCGACAAGAGCCAAGAACGACCCATACCTTAGAGAGCAATATAAAACACAGCGCAAGCAACTTAAAAAAGAAATTAAAATGAGCAAAAACAGAAGTTGGAAGGAACTTCTAAGCCAGATTGACAATGAACCCTGGGGTATGGCGTATAAGATAGTGACTAAGAAGCTTCGGATGGATCCCAAAATACCTTACCTAAATGACCCACAGTGGATGAGAGGAGCTATAAGAGAGCTCTTTTCCACAAGAGATTCCTGGGAGAGACAAAGACCGAATAATTATGAGTTTAATGATGCTGACTACTTTACGACAGATGAATAACTGAAAGCAGTGAAGAATATGAAAACTGGGAAGGCAACAGGTATGGATGGGATACCCACCGAAATATTAAAATTAGTGGTACAAGTGTATCCAGAATGTCTTTTGGAAGTCTATAATACATGTCTTAAGGAGGGGAAATTTTTCAGGAACTGGAAAAAACAAAAGTTAATACTACTCCGGAAGGGCAAGAAACCGTTGGAACAGATATCGTCGTATAGACCACTGTGCCTTCTTGACACTATGGGCAAGTTACTGGAGGGACTAATACTTTCAAGACTGGAGGAACATATAAGTTTTTCTCATAGACAATATGAATTTCAGAAAGGCTGTTCGACGACGGATGCGATTATAGAAGTAGTTCGCATTGCAGATGCAGCTAGAAACGGAACTGGGAGGAAAAAGGGATTCTGTGTACTTGTAGCAATCGATATCAGGAATGCCTTCAACTCGGCTAGGTGGAAGGACGTCATTGAAGCATTGACTGATAAGGAGATCCCTGAATACTTAGTAAGGATCATCGAGGACTACCTCCATGAAAGGAAGATAATTTACATGGATAAAATCAAGATTGAGGCAAATATGACGTGTGGAGTTCCACAAGGGTCCAGACTTGGCCCCTTTCTATGGAATGTCCTGTACGATGGCATATTGAATGTTAATCTCCCAAGAAACACGCAGATTATAGGATACGCGGATGGCACACTTATAATAAGTCATAGCGATGATATCGAAGTGCTCGAACTAAGAGTAAACGAAGCACTCTACAGAGTGAAAAGGTGGCTAGATAGACGTCTCCTTCAGATAGCAGTAGGGAAAACTGAAGCGGTGTTAGTCACCGATCGGAGGGCTTTTCGCTTTCCAGATATTCGATTGGGAGAAGAGAGAATAATCTGGAAGAACCATATAACATATCTAGGAGTTGAGATAGACCGCAGACTTAAGTTTGGGCCACACATAAGTGTGATGGCAGAAAAGGCAGCGAGGACAGGATCCAACTTAGCAAGAATACTACCGAATGTAGGCGGTCCACGAGAATCCAAGAGAAGGATGATATCTGGGGTAGTTCACTCACAACTGTTGTATGCAGCACCAGCTTGGGCGAGTTCACTGGAAAAACAGGCTATGAGAAACAAATATACACAAGTGCAAAGACGAATGGCCCTGAGGGTGGTGGCTGCCTACCGTACTGTGTCTACTAGCGCAGTACTGGTATTGGCCAGTATCCCACCTATAGATCTGATAGCCATGGAAAGGAAAAGGACGTATTCTGCCTTACAGGAAGCTAGACAACAAAATCGGTATCTCTCCCCCAAGGAAATAGAGACCATCAAGACCGAGGCTAGGAAGCTACTTTTTGAAGAGTGGCAAAGGTGGAATGTGGACGCTAAAGGTAGATGGACACATCGGATTGTGAACAACATTGAGAGATGGGTCGATCGAAAATTTGGAGGTGAATTATTACCTAACCCAGGCCTTTACGGGACATGGTGGATTTAATAAGTACCTCTGTGATTACAAGATTAAAGAAAGTCCGACATGCAACTTATGCCTTGAAGATACTGGCGATGCAGAGCATGCGCTGTTTCAGTGCAGGGCATGGGAGACGGAAAGGGAGACTTGTTATGCTAAGTTTCAACAAGTGATGACCCCAGAAAACATGATGGATATAATGCTGAGCTCGAAGGAGAAGTGGCATATAATAGAACACTTCATAATTAAGATCATGAAGGAAAAGGAGCGAAGGAGTTAAGGCATTAGCCCCCAGTCAATCTTCCACGCGAAGTAATGTCTAGCGACGGTTCCGCGTGGGAGATATCATGACTTAGGAGAAGAAGGTTTAGGGTTTTAGTCGGTAAACCAAGAATGGGATCCCGACAGTACCGGCTTCACTGGTCTCCGTAAAGGATTTCCGCCCCTTCTAAAATAATAATAATAATAATAATAATAATAATAATAATAATAATAATAATAATAATAATAATAATAATAGGAAGTGCATATCTATGATTTTGCATATTTTTGTCTATTGCTTCAGGGCATAGCTAAATGAAATTCCTTGACATGTGGTTAGAATTGGATGCTATGTAGATCAATATGTTAGTGCAATTTTGCAAATATTTCCTGTTGGTGCATATTCATATAATAATAAGAGTATATTTTATGCTCCTATATTTATTTTGTAAAAAGAGAGACTTATCTCTAAATCATTCCTTGTTGCCATAGAATCTATTTGGGAGCAGTCATTGATTAGAAAAAGCTTGTCACACTGTGTGTTTTTTCTTTTCTATAGACAATAAAATACATGTGCAAATGTAGGATATTTCTTGATATATTTTTTATACCAAGCAGAAAAAATGAAACAAGACAAACAATGTCCTTAATGAAGGTGCATAATTACTTCAATTATTTCTCCTGAGAAGTGAGCTAGGTTATATTATGTTTGCACAAAAATACATCTTTTCATTCCAAGTATCACATGAAATGAAATATTGTTAATTTTAATTGCATATTTCAGAATTTTTAGGTCATAGATGCCTATTTCAAGATTTTTAGGACAAAAATCATCTCTCTAATTACAATATTATAATTCTTAGTTTTCACACATGTACTTGTCTTGTATATCTAAATGTATATGTAAATAATCTTGTCAACATTGTTTCAGTTTTTTGTAGCTTGTTTGTAACCTTATTTGATTAGTAGCATTTGTGACATTACTTGTAATACTGGTTTTGGGCAAGTAGCACCGCATCTCTCTCTAAATCCCACATGCATTTTGAATTTCCTTGGCACAATACTCTAATTTTAATGCTGAAAATAACCGTTGTCTTACCTTGAATTTTTTTCACAGCAAGAATGTGTATTTAACTGGCAATAAATAAACAATATATTAATCTTGTACTGCTTGGCTGCCTATTGGGAATTATTTGGCATGAATTTGTAATGGAAACTGAAGTATAATATACTTTTGATTTGAATTATTTAACAAGCAATGAGAGGGTTTACTGTGTAATAACTGCATGTTCAGGGAGAAGCTTATAGTAATGTAGTCACAATAAGAGAGTATATTCAATATTATTGTGCAACTATATATTTAATGTGCCATTTATATTGATTGTGTACATTCCTGTTTAAATAAACATCTTTAAAAAAATTAAAAAGTCATATTTATTACCATTTATCCCAATCTTATGAATCACACCCCATTGAAATGGTGAAAAAATGGGTAAAGAGAAAGACTGTCTCTGGTAACAATGGATAAGTTATTGAAGACTTACTTACACTAATGATGATTTTCATTATTTTGTTTGAACTTATTTTTAAAAGCTAATGAATATTTGAACAGACAAATTAAATGGATGCATTTGCATTGATATTGACATAACTGGACTGTAAGGAACAATTTATTAGATCACTTAAAAACTACCATGTATATCACGTTAATTAACTTCAATAATTGTGGTATTTATTTGCGTTCAATAAAACTCATTACCACCAGTTCAAAACATGAAGGAACTGTTGACACACATCTCAAAAGCATTAATAACATAGAACTATGACCGCAGATAACTTTTGAGGTTGTATTTTTCATTTGCACTTGACACTTTTTAACACTTCTTAAGCTTGCAATAGCTGATAATTCTTAATTAACTTAATAATTATTCACAGAGTTAATATTCGTTTATAGATGAACATTTTTTTTAATTCTACCGAAAAACCAAACATGTATTATTGAACAGTGGACAAGACTCGAGACCGCGCGAGGATTGTGAATGACAACAAACAAAACAAAAGCGAGAGACTTGATCAGAGTTATAGTTTCATAAGTTGGCTATTCCGACAGGAAATCTTTCAAGCTGCCATATTGCGAATTTAGTGCGGCCTAATACACGGCCTGGAGTATACGCTACTGTATGTACTGCACGGTTGCACCCTCTTCCAGCAGGTGTGCTAGTGTTTAATGGATTATATCTCGTAATAAATAATAATAATAATAATAATAATAATAATAATAATAATAATAATAATAACTTTATTTATGTGGCGAGACTCGGGCTATCAGCTCTTCCACCTAACCACGTAATACATAAATTTATAGATAAGAATTGAATTCAGAGAAACATTTAGTAAATAAAAACTAGTAAATAATAATACTTAGTAATTAGTAAATAATTCAACTTACAGATGTCATGCCCCTGGACTCACAAACGCGACAAGAATACAATGTCCCAGCATTTGCCTTAAGCGACCGGGGAAACCAGGGAAAACAAAGGAAAAGTGCATGCTCTTCAACATTGAGCAACAAAATAATATATTTAAGATAATTTTAAAAACAAACAAACATTACTGACTCTGGAAAACTCTAAAGGTGTGCACGAATATAAATTCTGAGAGATATTAATTTAGCATTACGTATCAAATGTTAACAAAAAATCTCAAATACATTCATGAATCATAAAAAACAATATGAGAATGCACACAACCACCCGGTCAGGACGACGGCTTAGGGCCGATTTTAGATTTCAACATCATGTACTAAGGGAAAATATGCATTCAGTCAGAGCCATGACAAAGTTAAACATTAATGAATTAGAAGTTACTAGTAGATAACACAAAAAACCTTCTAACCCTATAATAGACTTAATTTAGACTAATTATACTATTGTTAACTAAATTAAGAACTAACTTAAGAAAACAAAACTGTTAAAAAGCCCTATAAAGATTACATTTAACTTACAATTTTGAGCTCACTTAAAAACTAACTTAAGAAAATACAAGAAATGGAGAAAAACTGTTAAAAAGCGATATAAAATATTACATTTACCTTACAATTTTAAACACATTTAGTACACACTTTCACATCATACAATATCAGATCAGAAAAAGATTATTTAAATGTTTTTTGAATGATCGCAGTGTTTTACATTTCATAACATTTACTCGAAGGCTATTCCACTCTCTAGTCGTTGCTACTAAGCAAGATTTATTGTAAAAGTTAGTGTTGCTTTTAGGAATATTGCATAGCAAAGATTTCTCGAACCTTCTTGTTTTAAGGTAAGAAATTTTATGAGAGAGGTAAGTAGGTACACCCGTATTTAATATTTTGTAGAAAAGGTACAAACTATGAAACTTGCGTCGGCCTTTCAAGTTTAATATGTTATTTTCTTTGTAGTATCCCGATATGTGATCATACTTTCTGATGTTGCATTGAATCCTAACACACGTATTTTGAACTCTTTGGAGAGCGTCAGCAGTTGATTTCTTTATGTTACCGTACACAATGTCACCGTAATCTAGCAGAGGGAGCCAGAGGGATTTTACTAGTAGTTCTTTGGTTTTGGGTGGGAGGCATTTGTAAGCACATTTGAGTGAGTACATTAAAGCATACACTTTGCGGCAAGTGTCCCGAACATGAGGTTCCCAATTTAGGAATTTATCGATCATCTCCCACCGAGATTTTTAACTTGTGAGCATAGAGGAACAGTAGTGTTGTCCAGTACGATATGAGGAATATTTAGATTTTTAAGTGCTTTATGGGACCAAGAGGAGCCAATTATAATTGATTGAAATTTTAAATGGATTTAGCTTAAGGCCGTTTCTCACTGACCATTCATGTAATGAGGCTAACTCCTGATTTGTTTTACTAATTAAATGAGCCACTTCAGAAGGTTTCCCTATGACGTAGATCTGTAAGTCATCTGCGTACATATGATGATTGCATCTTCATAGCACCGACGGTATATCATTTACATAGATAAGGAAGAAAAGTGGACCAAGTACGGAGCCCTGTGGCACACCACGAGAAACTAAAATAACTTGAAATCCACGATAAGGTTGAATCAGAAAAACCGAGACATATACATTTTACCAGAAGCACGTCATGGTCTATTGAATCGAAGGCCTTGCTAAAATCTAAAAGCGTTAGCGTTGTTATATTGCCTTCATCCAGAGATTGACGAATGTCTTCGGTCACTCGTAGCAAAGCCGTTTGCGTACTTCTACCTTCCCTAAAACCAGATTGAAAATGATTGAGAACATCATTTATGGCGAGATACTTGTCACGCTAGGTTGAGGCGGAGTCGTGCGCCGCGGCGTGTTATGTATCAGAATCTAAGCTTATAAAAGGGCCTGCGCGCCCCCAGTGAAATCGCCACTCCATCTTAACCTGTTTCTTTGTTAGAATGTCTTTCTAAATTAATATTTGAATTTTTTGAGTGAGCCTGGCACAGTGCCGTTATTACAGTTTTTTAATGTTTTATTTATGTGGTTCTTTTGTGTTGGTAGGCCGTAATGGGCAATAATGGTGGCTAAGAGCCGTTTTATAGTAAAAAGGCATGATCTTGGTTTCTGAGTATATTGAAGTGTCTAGTTTTAAGAATGTATTAATGATGTACTAACTGGTTGACTTCATTTGCAGTAGTGTGTGTTAATTTGATGTGAAATCTCCGTAAGGCGTTTTTATGCGCATGGGTACGTGAGTATAGGCTCGTGATGTGTTTTGATACGTAGCCTTGCACGACATTTGCAGCATCCGAGTGCGCTCGGTTGTGGAATCTGCGCATTTTCTCTAATTTGTATTTTAATGTTGCAGTTTCTTGGTTCCTAGTACAGGAACATTTGAAGACGGGACAGTTGGGTCCGTACTGCGTGTTGCAGTGACCTCTGTGTTGGAGCCCGTCATTTGGCCCCGTGAGCGACCTACGTTTGCCGCTCGGGTAACCCCGTTTTAAGGCTGTGGATCGGCCGCCAACGGCTTTGTTAAAGCACTGCTGCAACTGTGAAGGGTAAAAGGTGCCTCAAGGAGGTAGCCAGTTTTTAGAATGTACATCTGTGTAAAGAAACCACGATCATGCTGTTAATGATATGTTGTTTTGTTTTAACACAACAGTTCGCAATCGGTTTCCGGTAAAATCATGTCCACTTGTGCCTCAAGTGAGTTCAATCAAATCAAAGTGCCTCAAGTGAGTTCTTTGCAAGTTTGCATTATTTGTTGTATTTTGTGCTCCTAAAGTGGAGAGTAGGGCAGAATTATTACGCAACAAAATAGTTCTGCATTAGATTAATATGGTTATTTTTTGTTGGTTTTTGTATAGAGGCACGGAAGGTTTTGCCTGACAATTTTGGACAAATGTTTATATAGTTCTGTGTTTCTCTCAATAATAGGAGAAACTGTTTGTTGTAAAGCTGAGGCGTGTGCCTTAAAGATATAGTTGTAATAATACTGAATAAATGTTGTGTTGTAAGCTGAAAATTATTAGATTGTGTATATTTTATACTTAGATTGAACCAGGAAAAAGGATTCCAGATTTTTCCCCTTTCCTGAATGCACTTTCAAAACTAGAAAGTTGCATGTCTTATAGAAATTCAAGCCTAGGGTTTTGTATGTTAGGCCCGCTCCAATCCATTAGGTTTTCAGGTCATTGATGGTAAAAGATAAATAAAAGAAATATACAAAATTAGTTTGTTGCATTTTTCTTGGCAACTGGCGACCTTGTAAATGTATTAGGTACTACTTGCCCTATGAATTATAACAAATTTCGTTACTTAAGGTTTAGATCGATACATCAAATCTTAATGAATCTGTCTCGTTAATAAGGGTAAATGGGTCGACGAGCGTTTTTTCTAGGAGGAAGAGACTCGTCATTTGGGGTCTAGGTTATTCAGGAAGAAAGAATCTCGTCACCCAAGGTTTGGTACGATACAGAGTATAGATAACGCAAATCTATATTTAGCTAGTCTCGTAACAAGGAATATGGGATCATTCTTAATAAGGAGCCTCGGGTCGACCATGTTTTCTAGGAGCAAGGCTCTTGTCACTTTGGGTCTAGATCATTTTTCAGGGAGCAAGAATTTGGTCACTTAATCTATGGATCAATATAGCGCATAATTAAAGCGAGTCTTTATGAAGCTACTGTGTCGTTAATAAGGGTCCCCGGATCGACAATCGTGTTTCCTAGTAGCAACATTCTCGTTACTTGGGGTCTTGTTCCTTATTCAGGGATAAACAATCTCGTCACGTAAGGTTTGGATCGATATAAAATGGATTTAAAGCGACTCTTTATGTCCATTACTATGTCTTTTATGTCCATACTGGAGGCTCGTCAACGAGGGTCCAAAGGTTGACGAGCGGTTTCTCTAGGAGCCAGATCTCGTTACTAGGGGTCTGGATCGTTTTTAAGGGAGCAAGAATCTCGTCATTTAAGGTTTGGATCGTTATAATGTAGAAGTAAAGCGAATCTGTATGAAGCTAGATTCTCGTTCATGTGGGGTCTCGGGTCGACAATCGCGTTTTTTTAGCAACAAGACTATCGTCACTTGGGGGTCGGGATCGTTTTTCGGGAAGCAAGAATCATGACAATCAAGGTATCGATCGATATAGTGTAACGATACCGAATATTATACCCCGGCTCATCGCACACAAAATGTTGCGTAATCACGCACTGGCGCTTTTGCGTCTTTTCCTGAGCCGTCGGGCGGCTGATTCGTTACGCACAACTGCTGTCGCGACATCTCGGCGCCAAGCAAAAAAGGGGGGACTGTGTTTGTTTTCGCCAACGCCGACGCGGGTCTATCCCTGGGGATCTAGCTGGGAAGGGGGGCTGCGCAGTTTGGAAACTCTGGGAGGGACCACCTGCGTTTATTTACGAAAAGTGTGCGAGTGAGAGCGCCTCATGGAAAATTCCGCTCGACACACCGACGAAACGCAAGATATTATTGGACCAAATTTAAGTAAGACGTAGGAACCTTTTGCCAATAGAAGCACATTTTGTAAAAATTTTGGAAACTTCTAGAACATTTGGGAAACTGGGGGGGGGAGAAAAGACTTGCGAGCGCTGGCATGCGCCGAGCAGCCAGATCAGAACGGTGTGAGAGATCCCGGTAGGTGGAGCAGAAGGGTAGGAGAGGTGAGCGCTGAGGTGCGCTCAGCTCGCAGAGCAGTAAAGCCGGAGAAGGGCAGTGTCCCTTTGTTTTAAATTGAGGACGAGTAGTTCCTCCTATTGCTCATTTGTCGAATATATTCTCTTTTGATCTCTGCCGATCACGCCCGCTTCGCCCGTCACAATTCACGCGACGAGTATAATCGCGTTACTGGACACCTGAATCTTGAGCTGTCGTCGCTTTTGGGTCGTCGCTTTCGTCGTCTTCATCACTGCACCACCGCCTTCGCCGCCGCCGCCGCCGTCGCCGTGGCCACGCTGCGCCACCGCAACCACCGCCGCCGACGCGGGACTCAAAGGGCCTCCCCCGACACCCACGGGACACGCCGCCTGGTGTGAGGTTCGGCGACCTGTAGAGGTTGCCCACCCCAGCGGACCTGCCTGCGAACGGTGACTGTGTTTTGATTGTCGAGCTGCGGCAAGATCTTCAGTGCGCCCTTCAGGCGCGACGCTTGTTTAAAGAAACTCTTATCAAGGAAGTGCTCGCCGCGCATTGGCGACTTCCTTACATTATTAAGTTCCCTGTAATACAGTAGTTTTATAGCATTAAAAAAATAGAAGTAATTATTCAGACCTTGATTTTTTGTATGCTTAAAATTTAAGTTTTTTCATTAAAGTCCATTTGTGTTCTCAATAATTTTATTTTAAATTCATCATCATTTTTTTTAAATATCCGTCCACCATCTATTCTTCTTTACTCTACATGCTTCCTGAGCTAGCCGGCCACACGAGCCCAGGTAAGCAAAGGTAGGTCTGGGAGACCGGGTTCGGTGCAATAGAGTAGAGTTTATGCGAGTTCTTATGAATCGAGGATTTCAGTAATGAGTATCCATGGGTCGACAATCGTGTTTTCTATACGCAGGACTTTCGTCACTTGGGGTCCGGATCGTTTTTCTGGGAGAATTTATCTCATCACTTAAGGTTTGGATCGATATAGAGTATAGTTAATGCGAGTCTTTATAAAAAAAAGGATCTCGTTAATAGGGGTCTCCGTGTCGGTGATCGTTTTTTCGACGTGCAAGATCGTCACTTGGGGTCAGGAACGTTTTTCAGGGAGCAAGAATCTCGTCCCTTAACGTGTGGATCGATTTAGAGTAGAGTTAAATTATTTATGAATGCAGAGTATCGTTAATGAGGGGCTCGGGTCGACGATCGTGTTTTCAGGGAGCAAGACTCGCGTCACTTGGGATCTGGATGGTTTTTTAGGGACCAAGGATCTCGGCACTTAACGTTTGGATCGATTTAGAGTAGAGTTAAATTATTTATGAATGCAGAGTCTCGTTAATGAGAGGCTCGGGTCGACGATCGTGTTTTCAGGCAGCAAGACTCTCGTCGCTTGGGATCTGGATGGTTTTTTAGGGAACAAGGATCTCGGCACATAAGGTTTGAATCGATATAGAGTAGAGTTTAACTGAGTCTTCTCGTATCTGAGTTTCGTATGAATACTTACTCGCAACTGACTATATTCATCTATTTATTGGAAAATTCTTTCATGTACGTAGCTACCCTAATGTATATCTCCTCGAAACATGGAGCATATTTAATTCAAACTTCCGACTATTGCATTAATAAAATTCCCAATTACGATTTACACAAAGACCAAGCTCTCAAACTTCGAACTAAACATAACTTTTAGGGAATAAACAAACAACATAACCTTTTAGGGAATGAATCATGCGTCCTTTCCAATATATCACGACCATCCAACGCCCTCTTTACAACTTCTGCACATAAAGTGTTCGGGGCCGTGTTCATTTGAACAACGTAATCACCAAGCATGGAATATTAAGCCTTGTTGATCCGTTGTCCTAACAACGCGTATTCTTTGACTTGCGAATCTGAAAACAATGCCATATTCCTGACGCTAGATACTGATTTATCATTAAACACTAATCCCAGAGTTCTTGTCTTATCATAATGCAGTTTAGACGAAGAGCCTGAGTGGTATAACTTTTCTTAAACTTCTGCATTGATAAAAAAATTATTCACTTTTCTAAGACTTCCGCATCGGTGGTATAACGGTCAGCGTACTGGGCTGTTGTACCCGAGTTTGCGGGTTAAACCCCGATGGAATCCGTGGATTTTTAAGGGCGAAAAAATCCATCGTACGTCTTCCTTAGGAGGGGAAGTAAAGCCGGCTGTCTCATGTAGTAGATTTACTGCATGTAAAAGATCCTCAAGCCTAAAAGAAGCCTCTGAGCAAAATTGAGATCCGCCTGTTTCGTCGCCCAAGATAATACCTCCTTTCTCCGCTAGGTGGTGAAAGGAGCATAGCGAAATTTGCGTGGTTAGACAGAAGAGCGGGCCTCATGGCCTGAGTCTCGCCACGTAAAATAAGGCATTAACTAACTGAGAAAAACTATTTACTTTTATTATTAATTACTTTCTAAATATCTTAATTGTTTTTCAAATTTAAGTAATTAAACAAATCTGTCTTTAGTGCAACAATTTTAATAATTTACAACGAATTTAATTACATTTAAAAATATTTTTCAAAAGTGTGTTACTATAAAATTTTATGTTGGAAATTTGCATTGTGTAATGAACGTAGAGAAGTTTCTATTCAGTCTACACACTAAGAGAAATTGTAATTCTGTTGCTCTATTCTTATATTTTATATCTATATTCTTATATCTCTTACTTACAGAAATAGAATTTTTATATAACATGAAAAGAAAGGCGGATGAAATTTTATGAGGGATGTCCTTCAGTTGTCTTCTACACTTCACCCCACACTTGTAATGTTGGCATTACCAGATACAATGCCTTGATAAAATATATTTAATTTTGCCCGTATGTTAAACGTTTTCCGTGCGTGACTGTAGAATAATAAAAGTTAAGAAATTTATTCATTAATAAATAGGAACGAATAAATAGGAACGATAAAAGACGTCTCATAGAGGAATCCTCGAAACATTTACGTTTCAATTTTTTTAATTATTTTCTCTTCAGGAAATTTACAATCAGTTCATTTTTTAACATTAAGCAAATGCTATAAAAATAACAAATAAATCGCTACCGTAAAGTGAGGTAACACCGATCATTTCTTAGCGTTTGTTTCGAATAACTTTCATAGTTTTATACTTTCCTATGTGCGAAATTTAATTTAGAATGGTAAATATTTCCTTTTACCAATGGTATTTTCATTTATTTTAATAACGAATTATTTTAATATTTATTTTTTTAATAATGGGAAATATTATAAACAAAAATATTTCGCGGTCGGTGTTTTCTCAATATGAGTGGTAATAGCGATCACCCTTGTGTTGGTTGAAAAACTATATTTGAATGATTTGGAGTAACAACGATCATGGTTTTAGTTTAAATCTTTTATTTTTACATTTATTTTTTAAACAAATTTTCTTTAAGTGGAGCAATTTGTAACAATATAAATCATTAAGAAAATAAGTTACATTCAAAATCGAACGAAGTCGCAAAAACAAGAGTAGCATATAGAATGTGATACGTAATGGAAGAAGATCCAAATCTAGATTCAGATAATATCTTTTATCTAATTAGGTAAAGTATAATCTACTGATTGTATTAAACAATTGCAGCTTAAGTGAACGAAATTCTACGTAGTCACATTGCCAAATTTCGTAAGATAGATTTTATAGATTTTGTGCGTAGCATACCTTCTCGTTTTTATATTGAATCTTACTTTTTAATTTATTGAATACACATCAATTTTACACTCTTAAAATATAAAGCTACGTTCTAGTTGCAACGCATTCATGTCATGGCTACTGCTCGTTATACTCTTTTTACTCTCTACACTTTCAAAGCCGACCTTCTGAAAGCCTCTACGCACGTAAACAATAACATATCCATATCAACATATTGGAAGAGGTCGTTCTCTACACAGACGGTTGGGTACAAGTCGGCAACACCGCGAATAATACCAACCGTGAACCCGTGATTGCACAAAAGACACAGACACAGTCAAAACTCAAAACAAATTTAGTGTTTTAGATTATGAAACAGATTTTCCTCGTCTTCCTGATCCTCACCACCCTTCTCTACCACCGACAAATACATGCACAAACCAACACAAACAGGCTAGGAAGCGCGTCAAAAAAAGGAAGGAAGCACGTCATTAAAAACGTAAAGCTGCGCATCCTTGCTCACTTGAAAACAAAGACATTCCTTTTGAGTCTAAAAACAGGTACTTATGTTAGCTGACAGTAATGGTCGCCATCTTTCCTCCATTCTCAGTAGGATGTTACCCTCCAACTTCTCAGTCTCATCTATTTTTAAACCTCACGGGAGGTTTGCAGATGTGACTACAGAGTTGGACACCCACACGAAGACACTGACCAATCAGAACACATTCATTATCATAGGAGGGCAGAATAACATTAACTTGGGCGGTAACTTTACACCTGAACATGTAAACAAATTACAATGTGCCGCCCAAAATACTAACATTGTAGTCTCGACTCTGCCCTTCTGGTACAACAGACCAACACTGTGCAGCGAGATTAAGCACGCAAACCAACAATTAAAACCGAAACTGAGAGAAACAGATGTCACACTTTTTGAAATTAATTTCCTCTCAGCAAAACACTTCACCCGGCATGGTCTTTACATGAACCTTGCTGGAAAACATGCAGTCGCTAACAAGCTTGCACAATACATCAACTCCAGTCCTACGTAGTCTCCTGCCAAAAATCCATCCCTTTTTCCTTCCTTACGTTCTCCACCCCCCACCCTTATTTCGAACCCTGTTGCCTCTTCCTCTGAACCTACTCCCGTTTCTCCCATTCCCACTACCAATTCATCTACACCTGATGCCCCTTTTTCCTCACAACCTGTCACTGCCGCGACACACTACAACCTTCGATCACGGACTCGAGGTAAAAATGGAGTAAATATATAGCAACTACTATCAGTTTCAGCAGAAAAACATTCGTGTAGGTACTTACAAGAGATAAACATTCTGCACTATAATGTTCAATCCCTTTCAAATAAAACCGAGTTCTACAGAGCAGCTCTAAAGAGCGATTTAAATCAAATGGATGTTCTTTGCTTTACAGAACATTCGTTATCGCCTAATGAACTGAGCATTTTCCAAATTCCAAACTTTTGCCTCGCAGGCTTTTATTGCAGAGAGAGCGAGAGAGCGCGGAGAGAGAGCGAGCGAGAGGGGGAGAGGGAGAGAGAGAGAGCGAGAGAGAGAAAATTGCATAAATGTTCTACGTGAGGGGTTCTTGTATTTACGTTGGAAATAATATTGATTCTATCTTCTTGACGGAATTAAATGTGTATTCCATTGAAAATGATTTCAAAATTTCTGTTGTACATCTTTTTTTGCAAGAAGGGATGTTACTTTGTATCTACAGACCTCCAACAAAGAAAGCTGCAGATTATTTGTTCTTAGAAAAACTGGAGATAACACTTAACAAAGTCAGCAATCGCTCTTTTGAATTCATTGTTGTATGCGGAGATTTTAACATTGATTTTCTGGTCAAATCCTGCGAGAAAGAAATGTTTCTCGATTTAATTAATTCCTTCAATTTAGATATTACAATCAATGTACCTACACAGATCACACTAAATTCGATGAAGGGAATTGATCAAATTATAATTAACACAACTACTACTCGATATGAAGTTGAAACAAAAGGTTTAGGATACAGTGACCACCATGCACAAATTCTTACCATTATAAGAAATGCGAACACTGACACAACAAATAACACACGTATGACAAGATTGTTTACAAAATGTAAAATAAAATTATTCATTAATTACATGATGCAGGAGTCATGGGAAGCGGTTTATAATACTGTTGATACAAACGACAAATATAATTTTTTTTTCTTAAACGCTTTCATTCCATTTTAACACTTGCTTTCCTCTTCAAAAAGAAAATTAATGTTTTACGGAAAAGCAATTCTTGGATAACACAAGGGATTAGGACATCTTGTAAAAACAAGCGAATTCTTTCTTTCATTTCTAAACTTCATAAAGTATCTCAAGATTTCCTCATCTACTTCAAAAAATACAAATCTTTGTTAAGAAAAGTCATACGGCAGGCTAAAATCATGAAACACCATCAGGATATTTTGAACTCAAATAGCAAAGCCTCTCTTCATTAATCTAGGAATTTTACCATTACCTTGTCTGTTGATTTACGAATCAGTGGTTTTTGTCAAAAATGACGTGCATAAGTCCGGGAATATATTTTCAGAAAATGCCGATGTCTATTACTATAACACTCGACGTGGAAATCATATTCATTAGGTGACAGTATCAACTGCTCATTACAAAAAATTCACATTCAATGCATGTACATTATTTTACAACACTTTGCCAAATGACATTAAACGATTAAATTCGATAGAAAAGTTTAAATCCCGAGTGAAATCGTTTCT
>BLKR01008423.1:0-19841 GCA_011170035.1 Teleogryllus occipitalis
TAATTTTCCATGTTTTTGATTGAGATTATGTATTGTATATGTCATCAAGCACTACCTGTTGTTATGTAATTGTAAAATTATAAGTACTATATTTTCCCTTCTGATCCCCCGTATCCTTTTCATTGTCATTTCTTTATTATCTCCTCTTGTCCACCTCCATTTTCTTCTCTTCCCCTTTTCTTTTGTTTTTCACTCTCAGCCCTGATATTTCTTCCTCTCAACATTTCGGCCTTAAGCCGCCATCCTGATTGAGGTTTTTTCTGGGTTTACTCAATCGCTTAAGGCGTATGCCGGGATGGTCCCTAGTATTGCATCCCAGACGTAAATGTAAAATAACCTCCCTTTTTTGTTTTCGTTTATTGTTCACAATTGAGGCTGCCGGGTAATGACAACTGACATTTCGGGCGAATTTTGAATTATCGATTCTAAGTGGAATAAGTGGGAGCTATTTTATTATACATTTTTTAAGAATGTTCCTTACATCATGTCTTTCCATTTTGCAAAATTTCAAGAATGAACAAAAAATGACAAATTCACTTGGCTCATACTGATAAATTAATGTAGTCGGTAGTCACAAATTAAGTTTTTTCTTCTTCTGCGACTCGTCAGTTAATATTAATTACATCCGAAGCATTAAAAGTCAGTTAATATTAATTACATCCGAACGCCTCAACTGTAATTTTTAAAATTGTAAATTAATTAAAGTGGTCAGGCGGAAGAGCAGGCCTTAAGGCCTGAGCCTCGCCACAAATAAAGGCAATTTTATTATTATTATTATTATTATTATTGTTAGCATATTATTATTATTATCATTATTATTATTATTATTATTATATTCTAATGCGAACAGGCGCTGTTAGCCAGGAGAGACCTGAAGCTGAACATCAACTTGAAAGACTGTCGCGGATTCACACCCCTCCACAGCGCTGTGGATTTCAACAACTGGCGGGTGAGATTTTTCTTTTTAATTCGTTGCGCTCTTAATTCAACTTATTGACGCAACGCGTCTGTTCGCCCCTGGTCGAGCGTTGAGCGCGGAGTAATCCTCCATTATCTATACCTCTATTCCAGAGGACGCTGTATTTTTGTCTCGTCTCGTCTAGACAGTTGTCAAAGAGATCGGTAGCCAGGTAGCATCTCCGCGTACGGGTCTCTTACTTCACGCGCCCCTGCGTCACCACCCAGCGGCCAGAATTTTGAAGGAGTTAGGAAAGGGGTAGGGTTTAGGACACTTCACAGGGGTTGGACTAGCCCTTGTGAAGCAGCCGAACTCGTTTTGTTGGAACAAATTTCGCATGAGATTCGACAGGAATCGAACCCGAACCTCAGTGGTGAAAGGCTACGTAGCGACTTCGCTATGTGCCACGAGCGACCCTATTGTATATAATTCCTCTTAAACAGTTTTCGCTGCTCTCGTGGCACAATGAATTATTACACTATTCAGTATTGCACTATAAGCAGGTCCTCTTTGAGAGTGCTCCAATCGCTCCATTGAAAAATAAGTGTTATCAAAAAATTATAATTAATTACGAAAGGGCATGGGAGACACCGTTAACTTGCCGGCAAAGTCGGACAGTCGACCCAAAATGCCAAATACGTACATTTATTAATGAAATTAAAGTATAACTAATCGTCTTCTACGAAGTTTGAACTACTGATTGTCCATTAGATAAATCGCACATGATTTTGCCTCAGATTGATCTTAACCGTTACTATAAAGAGACGAGACATACCAGACATAAGATACCAAATAAGTGTCATGGAATATTGCGTGGAAAACCAAATATGTCCAGAAAAAGTCTTTTGCACTTACGACCATGCTCCAAAGATAATGGTAGTTATTTTGGCAAGATTGGAAAGATTTCACTATGGACTTGAATTTACGAATTTCCCGCAAATACATTTTTTTAAATTCTAAAGTGTCACAGAAATTAGAGTCTTGCGGAAATAGTACTGAAATGTCCGTTTAATGTTCGCCTTGTGTCAACAGAATTTCGACGTCACTTTTTTTTTATGAAAGAATTGTATAGCAAATTATTTTCTTTCAGATGACGTACACACTTATATTAGCTGGAGCTGAAGTGGATCATGAAGATATTTTCAGTAAAACCCCATTGCATTATGCTGTTATGCGTGGAAATGTCCGCATTGTCAAGATGCTTCTGTATTTTGGTGCTGACGTGAGTATTCTTCATTTTTATTTATCTATTTATTTATTAAACGTAAAAAAGTTAAAATGTGTATAACGTATGGGGAATAAGTAAAATTTAATTCGTAAGAATTGTATTTATCTAATCAATATTAACCTAAGTATAACTTAATTAGTGATGCTCATAATTACACTTAATTTTGTAATGCAGATATCACAAACACAAAGGACGTTGCTGAGAAACTACGGCTCCATTCTACTATAAAGAAAAAATGTTTATCGTGATATCGCATTTAAGATAAACTTTAGCGTAAACAAGATATAATATTTAAAATAAATTCTTCATATATAGAAGAATTTTCCTAAGGATGAGCCAAAGTGACCCCAACTGCTGGCAACATAACTGAAGGTTCGGTGGTCGTTGTGCCCTCGAGCCCATTAGACTCCCTTCCTGCATTCGTTCGTTTGCAGTTGGCTAACTTGTAAATGACTTCGACGCTTCCATTTGTGATGTCCTTGTCCGACAAAAATATAGTGCGCCACAAGAAATAATTGAAATTAGGAAGTGCAGTGTTCGATGCAAAGTTAGTGCAGCGATGCAAAGTTAGTGCTCTTCTGTAAAAATTCTTTTTTCTATGAAAATTACATTGAATTTTTTTTCTGTGTTATAAGTATTATGTTTATTTGAAAACCGAGACTTGAATGTCATCATTCAAGCATTTAAGCAGTGAGCAATGTCAACGCTTACCGCTGCACGTGTTTCCAGCGATGTTGCTGTTGTGTGGCGAGCTGTAATTGAGAGCTTTCCATTTACATTCGTTTACTGATTGTGAGAGCATGTTAAGAGATTTTCCACATACGTAATTAAATTTAAATATTTCCCTGACTCGCGTACGTGCATATACCTTATAGAAACTCTTAGACTTCTGCATAGAGATGTTTTTACAGGAGCCATAACCTAACACTTTACGAAGCCTGAACAGCTGTCGCGGCGGAGGGATACTTCTCTGAATTATCTGTGATGTTCACTTGTTACGCAAACTGTCACTTTGGCTCATCCTTAGGAAAATCTGTCTAAACTATCTGTTTCAATGGCTTGTAACAACGTGATCATTTTGGTGTCTGGCTGCATTTAAAATTCCCGCAAATATAGTGCCGCCAACTGGTGCCTGTAGCTCTTTGGCTGAAGTTACATACGATGCGCAACAGTTCTCCCACCTCTTTCCATCACGTGGTTGTTTCTTTCTCGCTACGATGTAGAGACAAAGTTAGTAATGCTGCGCGAAAAACGGCGAATTTTCGACAGAAAATCTCTTATTACAGGGCCCTTGTAACGAAAAGTGAATAAATACAGTGGCTAAATTTAGAAAAAAAAATCTTTAACACGTGGTGTATCCATGTTTTGTAGGCCCTTGATACAGAAAAATCGAAAGACGACAAAACGTGTGTGAACAATCCCAGAGGATAAACAGTTCAGCTGAGATTCTCCAAAATTGAGATTTCTCAATCGATCTGGTTGATGTCAAGACCCCTTGAATTTGAAACCGATATTTGCATTTTGGGGGTTCGTTACATGAAGTCGTTGGGACATTTTCCAAATTTTCAAATAAATGGATCCATCGTTCAATTTTTTTTGTTGGATAGTGTTAAGGATACTTAACACTCGTCGAGTTCGTTGAAAACTGATTTTTCGAAAATTGCAAAATTTCAAAATTTATAGGTAACTTCTTACAACTAGAATTATGAATATAAAGATATTTTCCCTTAATGAAATCTGTTCCTTAAAGGTAGATTTTGATATAAGGTCTTGAACAATTTTTCGAAAAGTTGAGTACTTTGTGCGTAAAAGTAAGGGTGAGAAAACGTGCTGTTTTAGTCCCACTAGTTGCCGTCGTTGCAGCCCAACAACATAAACTTTCTGAAAGCTAGATTTTGAAATAAGGTCAAGTACAAATTTTCGATAACTTGAGTTCTTTTCGTGTGAAAGGACAGGTGAGAAAGTATGTGCTGTTTTAGCCCCACTAGTTGACGTCGTTGCAGCCCAACAGCATAGACTTTCTGAAAGCTAAATTTTAAAATAGAGTCATGTACAAATTTTCGAAAATTTGAGTACTTTTCGCGTGAAAGCACAAGCGAGAAAGTGTGTGCTGTTTTAGCCCCACTAGTTGACGTCGTTGCAGCCCAACAGCATAGACTTTCTGAAAGCTAAATTTTAAAATAGAGTCATGTACAAATTTTCGAAAATTTGAGTACTTTTCGCGTGAAAGCACAAGCGAGAAAGTGTGTGCTGTTTTAGCCCCACTAGTTGACGTCGTTGCAGCCCAACAGCATAGACTTTCTGAAAGCTAAATTTTAAAATAGAGTCATGTACAAATTTTCGAAAATTTGAGTACTTTTCGCGTGAAAGCACAAGCGAGAAAGTGTGTGCTGTTTTAGCCCCACTAGTTGACGTCGTTGCAGCCCAACAGCATAGACTTTCTGAAAGCTAAATTTTAAAATAGAGTCATGTACAAATTTTCGAAAATTTGAGTACTTTTCTTGTGAAAGGACAAGCGAGAAAGTGTGTGCTGTTTTAGCTCCAGTAGTTGCCGTCGTTGCAGCCCAACAACACGGACTGCTTCGGCGTGTCGCCGCTGTCCATGGCGTTCACCTCGGCGCCGTTCCCCGACGTGGCGCGCGCGCTGCTCAACTCGGGGGGCACCGCCGACGTGGCGAGCCTGGCGGGGCTGCACTTGCTGTCCGAGTGCGTGCTCGCCTGCGACTCGCCCACGAGCCTCGACGCGCTCCGCGCGCTGGTTAGCCCTTTCGTCCACCACTTCGACCTTCAGACATTACTGTGAATGAGGGCGTGGTGGGTCACTTTCTTCATTCACTACTAGGAATGAAGGTGTGCTGGGTGACTTTCATCATTCATTACTATGAATGAAGGTGTGCTGGGTGACTTTCTTCCTTCATTACTATGAATGAAGGTGTGGTGGGTGACTTTCTTCATTCATTACTATGAATGAAGGCGTGGTGGGTGACTTTCTTCGTTTATTACTAGAAATGAAGATGTGGTGGGTAACTTTCTGTATTCATTACTATGAATGAAGGTGTGCTGGGTGACTTTCTTCCTTCATTACTATGAATGAAGGTGTGGTAGGTGACTTTCTTCATTCATTACTATGAATGAAGGCGTGGTGGGTGACTTTCTTCATTCATTACTATGAATGAAGGCGTGGTGGGTGACTTTCTTCGTTTATTACTAGAAATGAAGATGTGGTGGGTAACTTTCTGTATTCATTATGAATGAAGGTGTGCTGGGTGACTTTCTTCCTTCATTACTATGAATGAAAGTGTGGTAGGTGACTTTCTTCATTCATTACTATGAATGAAGGCGTGGTGGGTGACTTTCTCCTAATGACAGAATTGAAATATGACTTTAAGAATATTATACTGGAGTGAAACCTCGTTTTATATGGAAATTTTCGTCGAAACATATGGAGATAGTCCAGACATTGGGTTTTTGAAAACGTTATTTAAGTGTTTCAGTAAATGCGAAATTTAAAGCTCTTTTTCACAGAAAACTTTCGAGTTTTCGGGAAACGTGGTTGAAAATCGTTTAAAGTACTTCTACTCACAAACGCAATAATGGATACAAACTGTAATGTAAATATTAATGGCATGAAAGATACGTCAACAATTATATTTGTTTATTATTTGAAAAAACAAAAGAATGCATCAAAGTCACATTTATGTGATGTTATTCAGTCTATTTACCACAAGTCTTTGCGCTGTTTTCTATCTCAAAACGAAAGTGCTAAGCCGAGTGTCACAAGACCTTCGTTCAAATTAAAATCATTTTATCACGTGTGTCATAAACTAAGACTTAGTAAGCTCTACTGACTTTTTTTTTTCAAGTATACAAATCACATAATTGGTTGGTGTCATAGTTTTACCAAGTATTTTAGCATCACCTCGCTTTTAGCACGAGTGCAAAGAAATAAACTTTTTTAACACGCTGTGATGTCTTTTAACACCCTAAAGGTAACCCCTTTAGTAGTAACTATCTTAAAAGTATATTCTGAACTGTAAATAGACGTCACAATAATAATTGAGGACCAGATAAAAATGGAATAAAAAAATGGACACATAGACAATGACGGTATTAAGGGAAGAAACTTTAAAAACCAGATAAAAAAGCCAAAACTTCGTGTTTTAGATGATATTCTTTGAGCATGATTTTGTCCAAATACACGCAAAGGGACTCTTCTTCCAAATCTGATAATAATATGGATTTTACAAAAGAGATTAAGAGAGAAAATGGAAAATTTCAATACTACAGAGAGAAAAAATTTCCTGCTTTGTTCCTTATTTCTCTCGGCTACACCGGCACACACTGAGGTATTATAAAAATATAAGTTGTCTTCAGTTCTTGTAGGTCTTCACTATTATTTGGTATTCAAAACCGAAATAAAGGGTTCAAACCGAATTCTTATAAGACTCATACGACAGACTTGATATCATATCATTAGTTGATAAATACAATATGACGAACACGTTCTGGAGTGAGCACTCCCGCAATTTGACTGAACGATATTAGAAAGAATATAAGATCAGAATTACTTCGCACGAGAGCGCTCTCTGGCAGCGACAGCAAGACACTGACACGTCGCTGGACACCGCTCCGTTCCGCTCCAGATCCTCAAAAGAAATCGCAAACAGAACTCTTCCCTGCACCACCTCCATCAGGCAACTCAGTAGCCGTGATCGTCTAGTGGTTAGGACATTGCGTTGTGGCCGCAATAACCCAGGTTCGAATCCTGGTCACGGCAGGGGCCTCGTATTCTGAATTTTTAAGAATGGAATATTCATATTTGTTTAATACATCCACAAACACACGTTCCATCGAGCGGTCAGCAGCCGTGATCGTCTAGTGGTTAGGACATTGCGCTGTGGCCGCAATAACCCAGGTTCGAATCCTGGTCACGGCAGGGGCCTCGTATTCTGAATTTTTAAGAATGGAATATTCATATTTGTTTAATACATCCACAAACACACATTCCTCCAGGCGGTCAGCAGCCGTGATCGTCTAGTGGTTAGGACATTGCGTTGTGGCCGCAATAACCCAGGTTCGAATCCTGGTCACGGCAGGGGCCTCGTATTTTGAATTTTTAAGAATGGAATATTCATATTTAATTAATACATCCACAAACACACATTCTTCCGGGCGGTCAGCAGCCGTGATCGTCTAGTGGATACGACATTGCGTTGTGGTCGCAATAACCCAGGTTCGAATCCTGGTCACGGCAGGGGCCTCGTATTCTGAATTTTTAAGAATGGAATATTCATATTTGCTTAATACATCCACAAACACACATTCCTTCGAGCGGTCAGCAGCCGTGATCGTCTAGTGGTTAGGACATTGCGTTGTGGCCGCAATAACCCAGGTTCGAATCCTGGTCACGGCAGGGGCCTCGTATTCTGAATTTTTAAGAATGGAATATTCATATTTGTTTAATACATCCACAAACACACATTCCTCCAGGCGGTCAGCAGCCGTGATCGTCTAGTGGTTAGGACATTGCGTTGTGGCCGCAATAACCCAGGTTCGAATCCTGGTCACGGCAGGGGCCTCGTATTCTGAATTTTTAAGAATGGAATATTCATATTTGCTTAATACATCCACAAACACACATTCCTTCGAGCGGTCAGCAGCCGTGATCGTCTAGTGGTTAGGACATTGCGTTGTGGCCGCAATAACCCAGGTTCGAATCCTGGTCACGGCAGGGGCCTCGTATTCTGAAATTTTAAGAATGGAATATTCATATTCGTTTAATACATCCACAAACACACTTTCCTTCGAGCGGTCAGCAGCCGTGATCGTCTAGTGGTTAGGACATTGCGTTGTGGTCGCAATAACCCAGGTTCGAATCCTGGTCACGGCAGGGGCCTCGTATTCTGAATTTTTAAGAATGGAATATTCATATTTGCTTAATACATCCACAAACACACATTCCTTCGAGCGGTCAGCAGCCGTGATCGTCTAGTGGTTAGGACATTGCGTTGTGGCCGCAATAACCCAGGTTCGAATCCTGGTCACGGCAGTGGCCTCGTATTCTGAATTTTTAAGAATGGAATATTCATATTTGTTTAATACATCCACAAACACACATTCCTTCAGGCAGTCAGCAGCCGTGATCGTCTAGTGGTTAGGACCTTGCGTTGTGGCCGCAATAACCCAGGTTCGAATCCTGGTCACGGCAAGAGACTCGTATTTTGAATTTTTAAGAATGGAATATTCATATTTGTTTAATACATCCACAAAGACACATTCCTCCGAGCGGTCAGCAGCCGTGATCGTGTAGTGGTTAAGACATTGCGTTGTGGTCGCAATAACCCTGGTTCGAATCCTGGTCACGGCAAGGGCCTGGTATTTTGAATTTTTAAGAATGGAATATTCATATTTGCTTAATACATCCACAAAGACACATTCCTCCGAGCGGTCGGCAGCCGTGATCGTCTAGGGAAAGCAGCAGTCATCGTCTAGGTTAGGACATTTCGTTGTGGCCGCAATAACCCAGGTTCGAATCCTGGTCACAAGGGCCTCGTATTTTGAATTTTTAAGAATGGAATATTCATATTTGTTTAATACATCCACAAAGACACATTCCTTCGAGCGGTCAGCAGCCGTGATCGTCTAGTGGTTAGAACATTGCGTTGTGGCCGCAATAACCCAGGTTCGAATCCTGGTCACGGCTGGGGCCTCGTATTTTGAATTTTTAAGAATGGAATATTCATATTTGTTTAATACATGCACAAACACACAACCCTCCGGACGGTCAGCAGCCGTGATCGTCTAGTGGTTAGAACATTGCGTTGTGGCCGCAATAACCCAGGTTCGAGTCCTGGTCACGGCAGGGGCCTCGTATTTTGAATTTTTAAGAATGGAATATTCATATTTGTTTAATACATCCACAAACACACACATTCCTCCGGGCGGTCAGCATCCGTGATCGTCTAGTGGTTAGGACATTGCGTTGTGGCCGCAAATAACCCAGGTTCGAATCCTAGTCACGGCAAGAGACTCGTATTTTGAATTTTTAAGAATGGAATATTCATATTTGTTTAATACATCCACAAAGACACATTCCTCCGATCGGTCAGCTGCCGTGATCGTCTAGTGGTTAGGACATTGCGTTGTGGTCGCAATAACCCTGGTTCGAATCGTGGTCACGGCAAGGGCCTCGTATTTTGAATTTTTAAGAATGGAATATTCATATTTGCTTAATACATCCACAAAGACACATTCCTCCGAGCGGTTGGCAGCCGTGATCGTCTAGGGACAGCAGCCGTGATCGTCTAGGTTAGGACATTGCGTTGTGGCCTCAATAACCCAGGTTCGAATCCTGGTCACAAGGCCCTCGTATTTTGAATTTTTAAGAATGGAATATTCATATTTGTTTAATACATCCACAAAGACACATTCCTCCGAGCGGTCAGCAGCCGTGATCGTCTAGTGGTTAGGACATTGCGTTGTGGTCGCAATAACCCTGGTTCGAATCCTGGTCACGGCAAGAACCTCGTATTTTGAATTTTTAAGAATGGAGTATTCATATTTGCTTAATACATCCACAAAGACACATTCCTCCGAGCGGTCGGCAGCCGTGATCGTCTAGGGACAGCAGCCGTGATCGTCTAGGTTAGGACATTGCGTTGTGGCCGCAATAACCCAGGTTCGAATCCTGGTCACAAGGCCCTCGTATTTTGAATTTTTAAGAATGGAATATTCATATTTGTTTAATACATCCACAAAGACACATTCCTCCCGGCGGTCAGCAGCCGTGATCGTCTAGTGGTTAGGACATTGCGTTGTGGCCGCAATAACCCAGGTTCGAATCCTGGTCACGGCAAGGGCCTCGTATTCTGAATTTTTAAGAATGGAATATTCATATTTGTTTAATACATCCACAAAGACACATTCCTCCGAGGGCTCAGCAGCCGTGATCGTCTAGTGATTAGGACATTGCGTTGTGGCCGCAATAACCCAGGTTCGTATCCCGGTCACGGCAGGGGCCTCGTATTCTGAATTTTTAAGAATGGAATATTCATATTTGTTTAATACATCCATATAGACACAATGCTCCGAGCGGTCAGCAGCCGTGATCGTCTAGTTGTTAGGACATTGCGTTGTGGCCGCAATTACCCAGGTTCGCATCCTGGTCACGGCAGGGGCCTCGTATTTTGAAATTTTAAGAATGGATTATTCATAATTGTTTAATACATCCACTAAGACACATTCCTCCGAGCGGTCAGCAGCCGTGATCGTCTAGTGGTTAGGACATTGCGTTGTGGCCGCAATAACCCAGGTTCGATTCCTGGTCACGGCAGGGTTCTCGTATTTTGAATTTTTAAGAATGGAATATTCATATTTGTTTAATACATCCACAAACACACATTCCTTCGGGCAGTCAGCAGCCGTGATCGTCTAGTGGTTAGGACATTGCGTTGTGGCCGCAATAACCCAGGTTCGAATCCTGGTCACGGCAAGAGACTCGTATTTTGAATTTTTAAGAATGGAATATTCATATTTGTTTAATACATCCACAAAGACACATTCCTCCGAGCGGTCAGCAGCCGTGATCGTCTAGTGGTTAGGACATTGCGTTGTGGCCGCAATAACCCAGGTTCGATTCCTGGTCACGGCAGGGTTCTCGTATTTTGAATTTTTAAGAATGGAATATTCATATTTGTTTAATACATCCACAAACACACATTCCTTCGGGCAGTCAGCAGCCGTGATCGTCTAGTGGTTAGGACATTGCGTTGTGGCCGCAATAACCCAGGTTCGAATCCTGGTCACGGCAAGAGACTCGTATTTTGAATTTTTAAGAATGGAATATTCATATTTGTTTAATACATCCACAAAGACACATTCCTCCGAGCGGTCAGCAGCCGTGATCGTCTAGTGGTTAAGACATTGCGTTGTGGTCGCAATAACCCTGGTTCGAATCCTGGTCACGGCAAGGGCCTGGTATTTTGAATTTTTAAGAATGGAATATTCATATTTGCTTAATACATCCACAAAGACACATTCCTCCGAGCGGTCGGCAGCCGTGATCGTCTAGGGACATCAGCAGTGATCGTCTAGGTTAGGACATTTCGTTGTGGCCGCAATAACCCAGGTTCGAATCCTGGTCACAAGGGCCTCGTATTCTGAATTTTTAAGAATGGAATATTCATATTTGCTTAATACATCCACAAAGACACATTCCTCCGAGGGGTCAGCAGCCGTGATCGTCTAGTGGTTAGGACATTGCGTTGTGACCGCAATAACCCAGCTTCGAATCCTGGTCACGGCAGGGGCCTCGTATTCTGAATTTTTAAGAATGGAATATTCATATTTGTTTAATACATCCACAAACACACATTCCTCCAGGCGGTCAGCAGCCGTGATCGTCTAGTGGTTAGGACATTGCGTTGTGGCCGCAATAACCCAGGTTCGAATCCTGGTCACGGCAGGGGCCTCGTATTCTGAATTTTTAAGAATGGAATATTCATATTTGTTTAATACATCCACAAACACACATTCCTCCAGGCGGTCAGCAGCCGTGATCGTCTAGTGGTTAGGACATTGCGTTGTGGCCGCAATAACCCAGGTTCGAATCCTGGTCACGGCAGGGTTCTCGTATTTTGAATTTTTAAAAATGGAATATTCATATTTGCTTAATACATCCACTAAGACACATTCTTCCGAGCGGTCAGCAGCCGTGATCGTCTAGTGGTTAGGGAATTGCGTTGTGGCCGCGATAACCCAGGTTCGAATCCTTGTCATGGCAGGGGCGTCGTATTTTGAATTTTTAAGAATGGAATTTTCATATTTGTTTAATACATCCACAAAGACACATTCCTCCTGGCGGTCAGCAGCCGTGATCCTCTAGTAGTTAGGACGTTACGTTGTGGCCGTAATAACCCAGGTTCGAATCCTGGTCACGACAGGGGCGTCGTATTTGGAATTTTTAAGAATGGAATATTCATATTTGCTTAATACATCCACAAATACACATTGTTCCGAGCGGTCAGCAGCCGTTATCGTCTAGTGGTTAGGACATTGCGTTGTGGCAGCAATAACCCAGGTTTGAATCCTGGCCACGACAGCTGCTTTATGTTTTGAATTTTTGACAATGGTATATTCATATTTGCTTCATACATCCACAAAGACACATTTCTCCAAGCGATCAGCTGTCGTGAAGGCCGTGGTTGCCTACTGGTCACATACTTGCACCTTATTATCTCTGCCGCCCAAAAACTATATTAGAATTCTGGTGGCTAACTGTTTTCTTTAGTAGTTTTCCGTAGTTCCCCGACTAACACCTGTCGGAGCAGTACCCAAAGAAACGGGTAATGTACTTCCTCTTCTCTGTCCTCTCGTCTTTACCGATGTTGTCGAGAGAGTAGCTTCAATTTTATATTAAAAATGCCGTCTTGCCTCTTCTGGGACAGTTCACCGTATTTGGGAGAGATACCTTTACAAGGATAGCCACGTCACCAGCTCCCTGTAACAATATGCAATAAACCAACATATACAATAATACAACATATACAATAACAATATACCCTTATGGAACCAATTTCCATATCAGTTGACATGATTGGAAACTCGAATCAGTCGATCAATTATTTAAATTCCGCGTAGGTAGAAAGTCAAAATAGCCTTACATTACTGTACCCTACATTGTGCGTAAAGCCCCTAATAACGAATTTCGCTGCGGACTAGCAGGTAAGATCCCACTAGTGTCTTCCGGAACTAGTTTGTCGCTTCCGGAACTCTTCATCCAGCGCGGAAGATCACATGCCACCTCCAGCGAGGAAACATGCATTACTCTTACGGGACTAATGAACATGGCAGTTGTCGCCCCCTGACTCACTAATCAATCATTACACAAAAACTCAAATAAGGAGTTATTTACTCTTTTGACCATTCCGTGACGGCAGCTGAGCGGGATCAAACATGCACAACGGGGCTAATGAACCAAGTAGTTGGCGCACCCGAAACCATTATAATCAATCATTCAATACATAAAAACTCAAATAAAGAGTTCTTTACTCTTTGGACCCTGTCGTGCCGGCAGCTGGGTGGGATCAATCCTGCACTACTGGGCTAATGAACTTAGTAGTTGACGCAGTCGAAACTATTATAATCAATCAATCAATCAATACACAAAAACTCAAATAAGTAGTTAGTTACTCTTTGGACCCTCCCGGCAGGTGGGTGGAATCAAACCTGCACTTCAGCGCTAACGAACTTAGTAGTTGACGCACCCGAAACCATTACAATCAATCAATCAATACACAAAAATTCAGATAAAAAGCTATTTACTCTTTGGACCCTGCGGTGTCGGCAGCTCGCCAGCGGCAGCAAAGTGAACGCGCAGGAAGCAGTGAGCGGGCAGACGGCGCTGCACTTCGCCGCCATCACCGACAACCTGCCCACCGCGACGCTGCTCCTGCGGCTGGGCGCCGACTCCGAGTTGTGCAATTTCTTTGGCGAGACGCCCCTCGAGACGGCGCTAGTGCACCGCAGCCATAAGGTGCGTTACGGTCTTGGAAACTCTTTGGATTTAAGGAACAGAAACTAGGAGAGGTGATTCAGAGAATCTACGGATGTAGGACACCCATGAAGCTCCTTATCAAAACCATCTGACAAAAGGTGTTTCGAACACTGTCGTGAATGCTTGGAAGGAAGGAAATTTTCTCTTCTCAAAGCCGCTGCTGATTCAACTTCTCATCTGCAGGACAACTATAAATAAAAATCGGGTATCAGTAGAAAAGGTCTCGAGGCAAAATAGTTTAAAATAATCGAAGAAATGCATCGAAATGTGTAGTTAAAAAGCATCTTTTAATAATAAATATTAATTTACGAGAGTTTCTTCATCTAATAGATCCTTAGTATGACTAATTATTGTTTAATTCATGTGACCTATCTCACAACTCCTTTTCTATTACAGCATTTATTTCAGTCTAGATGAACTTACCTATGGAAAGAAACAGACATCCGTTCTCCAGCTTTCTCCTTACATCCATACGCAACACCATATTGTACCATTCTTCCTTTATATAATTTAAAAACTTCACAATCTCAATGCAATAACGCTATACCACGGGCTGTTATACCCAAGTTCGCGAGTTCAAACCTGATCGAAGCCTTGGATTTTTAAGGGCGAAAAATCCTTCGTATGCCTTCCTTCGGAGGGGAAGTAAAGCCGGATATCCCATGTTAGTAGATTTACTGCATGTAAAAGATCCTCAAGCCTAAATGAAACCTCTGAGCTAAATTCAAACTTGCCTGTTTCTTCGCCCAAGTAATACCTTCTTTCTCATCTAGTAGCTGAAAGGGCCGTAACGAAATTTGCGTGGTCAGACGAAAGAGCAGCCTTCATGGCCTGAGTCTCGACACGTAAAATAAGGTTAGCATTAATTCATTCATTCATTCATAACACAACCCGCACCGACCCACAGTGAGCGGCTTGTGATGTTTACTTCAACGCTTCGACGTCATGTGCCGTCTATTCTGTAAAAATTGTCGAAGGGTGCGTCACAGTCTTGAAAACTCTTTGGAATGCGACATCGAAACCGAAACTAGGAGCAGTGGTTTGGAGTATTACGTCCGATTCTGCAGGGCCTCTGACAGGGAGGTTCTAGGTTCGTAGTCGCGACGGCGGCAGCATTTTCGACGCTAGCTAGTCAGCTAGATTGAATTCAGTCGCTATGTGGACGAGAATTTTAGCGGTTGTCTCCTCTGGTCGGTAGTTTTCCGTGGTTTCTCCGATCTGCACCAGGCGAATGCCGGAGCAATATCGTAGCAAACGGGCACGGACCGCACTCACAATCTTACTACTTTTCGTATCTTACAACTGTTCTTCGTATCCTACCACTAACATGCACTATATTTCCAACGTGTCAGAACACCTAACACGAACTTAAAGCCAGTCCCGACTAGTTCCCAAATGCTGGGAGATACCTAGTTGGAAAAATCCCGCTAGCCGACGGTGGGTCGGTGCCGGATCTCGCCATTAAGCAGGGAAAGACCACCTCCCAGGAAAACAAACATTCATTACACTTAAGAATATAGCAGTTGAGGAATCCGGAATTATTTACAATCAATCAATCAATCCATCAATCGAACACTAAATATCAAGGTAGCCAAAAATCGTGCGCAATAAAAGTAACATTTAAAGTCGCAAATCGACGGGCTACTCTTACTTCATGCGTTTCTTTTATATTATTCAAAGGGAAAATGCAAAACGAGCGCTCTACCACTGAGCTATTTCTCCGGAGAGTGAGAAGCGTCCTTTTCTCGAAATGCGTTTCTTTTCTATTATACAAACGGAAAATTTGGAGATGCCGGGGAATGAACTCGGGACCTCTCACATGCAAAGCGAGCGCTCTACCGCTGAGCTACAACCCCGAGAGTGAGAGACGTCCTTTTCTCTAAAAGCGTTCCTTTTCTATTATACAAATGGAAAATTTGGAGATGCCGAGGATTGAACTCGGGACCTCTCACATGCAAAGCGAGCGCTCTACAGCTGAGCTACATCCCCGAGAGTGAGAGGCGTCCTTTTCTCTAAAAGCGTTTCTTTCCTATTATACAAATGGAAAATTTGGAGATGCCGAGGATTGAACTCGGGACCTCTCACATGCAAAGCGAGCGCTCTACCGCTGAGCTACATCCCCGGGGAGTGATAGGCGTCCTTTTCTCTAAATGCGTTTCTTTTCTATTATACAAATGGAAAATTTGGAGATGCCGAGGATTGAACTCGGGACCTCTCTCATGCAAAGCGAGCGCTCTACCGCTGAGCTACACCCCCGGAGAGTGAGAGGCGTCCTTTTCTCTAAATGCGTTTCTTTTCTATTTTACAATTGGAAAATTTGGAGATGCCGAGGATTGAACTCGGGACCTCTCACATGCAAAGCGAGCGCTCTACCGCTGAGCTACATCCCCGAGAGTGAGAGGCGTCCTTTTCTCTAATAGCGTTTCTTTTCTATTATACAAATGGAAAATTTGGAGATGCCGAGGATTGAACTCGGGACCTCTCACATGCAAAGCGAGCGCTCTACCGCTGAGCTACATCCCCGGAGAGCGAGAGGCGTCCTTTTCTCTAAATGCGTTTCTTTTCTATTATACAAATGGAAAATTTGGAGATGCCGAGGATTGAACTCGGGGCCTCTCACATGCAAAGCGAGCGCTCTACCGCTGAGCTACATCCCCGGAGAGCGAGAGGCGTCCTTTTCTCTAAATGCGTTTCTTTTCTATTATACAAATGGAAAATTTGGAGATGCCAAGGATTGAACTCGGAACTTCTCACATGCAAAGCGAGCGCTCTTCCGCTGAGCTACATCCCCGGAGAGTGAGAGGCGTCCTTTTCTCTAAATGCGTTTCTTTTCTATTATACAAATGGAAAATTTGGAGATGCCGAGGATTGAACTCGGGACCTCTCACATGCAAAGCGAGCGCTCTACCGCGGAGCTACATCCCCGGAGAGCGAGAGGCGTCCTTTTCTCTAAATGCGTTTTTTTTCTATTATACAAATGGAAAATTTGGAGATGCCGAGGATTGAACTCGGGACCACTCACATGCAAAGCGCGCGCTCTACCGCTGAGCTACATCCCCGGAGAGTGAGAGGCGTCCTTTTCTCTAAATGCCTTTCTTTTCTATTATACAAATGGAAAATTGCCGTGCGAGGATTGAACTCGGGACCTCTCACATGCAAAGCAGAGCGCTCTACCGCTGAGCTACATCCCCGAGAGTGAGAGGCGTCCTTTTCTCTAAATGCGTTTTTCTATTATACAAATGGAAAATTTGGAGATGCCGAGGATGAACTCAGGACTCTCACATGCAAAGCGAGCGCTCTACCGCTGAGCTACATCCCCGGAGAGTGAGAGGCGTCCCTTTTGTCTAAATGCGTTTCTTTTCTATTATACAAATGGAAAATTTGGAGATGCGGAGGATTGAACTCGGGACCTCTCACATGCAAAGCGAGCGCTCTACCGCTGAGCTACATCCCCGGAGAGTGAGAGGCGTCCTTTTCTCTAATAGCGTTTCTTTTCTATTATACAAATGGAAAATTTGGAGATGCCGAGGATTGAACTCGGGACCTCTCACATGCAAAGCGAGCGCTCTACCGCTGAGCTACATCCCCGAGAGTGAGAGGCGTCCTTTTCTCTAAGAGCGTTTCTTTTCTATTATACAAATGGAAAATTTGGAGATGCGGAGGATTGAACTCGGGACCTCTCACATGCAAAGCGAGCGCTCTACCGCTGAGCTACATCCCCGGAGCAGGCAGTCCTTTTCTCTAAGAGCGTTTCTTTTCTATTATACAAATGGAGAATTTGGAGATGCCGAGGATTGAACTCGGGACCTCTCACATGCAAAGCGAGCGCTCTACCGCTGAGCTACATCCCCGAGAGTGATAGGCGTCCTTTTCTCTAAATGCGTTTCTTTTCTATTATACAAATGGAAAATTTGGAGATGCCGAGGATTGAACTCGGGACCTCTCTCATGCAAAGCGAGCGCTCTACCGCTGAGCTACACCCCCGGAGAGTGAGAGGCGTCCTTTTCTCTAAATGCGTTTCTTTTCTATTTTACAATTGGAAAATTTGGAGATGCCGAGGATTGAACTCGGGACCTCTCACATGCAAAGCGAGCGCTCTACCGCTGAGCTACATCCCCGAGAGTGAGAGGCGTCCTTTTCTCTAATAGCGTTTCTTTTCTATTATACAAATGGAAAATTTGGAGATGCCGAGGATTGAACTCGGGACCTCTCACATGCAAAGCGAGCGCTCTACCGCTGAGCTACATCCCCGGAGAGCGAAAGGCGTCCTTTTCTCTAAATGCGTTTCTTTTCTATTATACAAATGGAAAATTTGGAGATGCCGAGGATTGAACTCGGGACCTCTCACATGCAAAGCGAGCGCTCTACCGCTGAGCTACATCCCCGGAGAGCGAGAGGCGTCCTTTTCTCTAAATGCGTTTCTTTTCTATTATACAAATGGAAAATTTGGAGATGCGGAGGATTGAACTCGGGACCTCTCACATGCAAAGCCAGCGCTCTACCGCTGAGCTACATCCCCGGAGAGTGAGAGGCGTCCTTTTCTCTAAATGCGTTTCTTTTCTATTATACAAATGGAAAATTTGGAGATGCCGAGGATTGAACTCGGGACCTCTCACATGCAAAGCGAGCGCTCTACCGCTGAGCTACATCCCCGTGAGTGATAGGCGTCCTTTTCTCTAAGAGCGTTTCTTTTCTATTATACAAATGGAGAATTTGGAGATGCCGAGGATTGAACTCGGGACCTCTCACATGCAAAGCGAGCGCTCTACCGCTGAGCTACATCCCCGAGAGTGAGAGGCGTCCTTTTCTCTAATAGCGTTTCTTTTCTATTATACAAATGGAAAATTTGGAGATGCCGAGGATTGAACTCGGGACCTCTCACATGCAAAGCGAGCGCTCTACCGCTGAGCTACATCCCCGGAGAGTGAGAGGCTTCCTTTTCTCTAAATGCGTTTCTTTTCTATTATACAAATGGAAAATTTCGAGATGCCGAGGATTGAACTCGGGACCTCTCACATGTAAAGCGAGCGCTCTACCGCTGAGCTACATCCCCGAGGGTAATAGGCGTCCTTTTCTCTAATAGCGTTTCTTCCCTATTATACAAATGGAAAATTCGGAGATGCCGAGGATTGAACTCGGGACCTCTCACATGCAAAGCGAGCGCTCTACCGCTGAGCTACATCCCCGAGAGTGAGAGGCGTCCTTTTCTCTAATAGCGTTTCTTTTCTATTATACAAATGGAAAATTTGGAGATGCCGAGGATTGAACTCGGGACCTCTCACATGCAAAGCGAGCGCTCTACCGCTGAGCTACATCCCCGAGAGTGAGAGGCGTCCTTTTCTCTAAGAGCGTTTCTTTTCTATTATAAAAATGGAAAATTTGGAGATGCCGAGGATTGAACTCGGGACCTCTCACATGCAAAGCGAGCGCTCTACCGCTGAGCTACATCCCCGGAGAGTGAGAGGCGTCCTTTTCTCTAAATGCCTTTCTTTTCTATTATACAAATGGAAAATTTGGAGATGCCGAGGATTGAACTCGGGACCTCTCACATGCAAAGCGAGCGCTCTACCGCTGAGCTACATCCCCGGAGAGTGAGAGGCGTCCTTTTCTCTAAATGCGTTTCTTTTCTATTAAACAAATGGAAAATTTGGAGATGCCGAGGATTGGACTAGGGACCTCTCACATGCAAAGCGCGCGCTCTACCGCTGAGCTACATCCCCGGAGAGTGAGAGGCGTCCTTTTCTCTAAATGCGTTTCTTTTCTATTATACAAATGGAAAATTTGGAGATGCCGAGGATTGAACTCGGGACCTCTCACATGCAAAGCGTGCGCTCTACCGCTGAGCTACATCACCGGAGAGTGGGAGGCGTCCTTTTCTCTAAATCCGTGTCTTTTCTGTTATACAAAGGGAAAATTTGGAGATGCCGAGGATTGAACTCGGGACCTCTCACATGCAAAGCGAGCGCTCTACCGCTGAGCTACATCCCCGGAGAGTGGGAGGCGTCCTTTTCTCAAAATGCGTGTCTTTTCTGTTATACAAAGGGAATATTTGGAGATGCCGAGGATTGAACTCGGGACCTCTGAATGCAAAGCGAGCGCTC
>BLKR01008424.1:0-19836 GCA_011170035.1 Teleogryllus occipitalis
AAAAGGCAATACATGCGCTGAAAAGATAAACGCAACATTGATTGATCGATCAGATGATAAGGAGGAAACGAAAGCTGCTGAAACATGTGCTGAAACTGATGAAACCGAATTGCATAATAAAAAGCAGATATTTACGGACAACGCTAATGAAATCGAAATGCAACAATGCATTTCCGCAATAAACAGCATGGAAAGTTATTTGCTGAAAATTGTAGATGATGAAAGCGATGAAAATGAATCGCATTCTGAAATTGATATTCCGCTCCAACATTCAACAGAAAATGAAACACATTCTCAACGTAAGTTGTTAATTAAACAAACAATCTTTCCTGAAGAGAAAGAAAAGTCAAATGTGATTGAAGAGAGTGCAGAGCAAGAAGCCCTTTGCAATGTGAACATGCTTATAAATGATGTGATACATCATAACGATGGCAAAGACCAACAGAGTGATGGAGAAACATGTAGAGAAGAAACTGATACAACCGACCTAAAAATTGAAAGAGAGGGAAAAGACAATATAAATGAAATGGAAACCAAGGAAAGCAGCATTAGACAAATAGACCACGATTTATTTCCAAGCCTCAACAAACAAGAGGAAGAAACACTTGCGAAATCTGAGCAAGGAGAATGGAGCAAGCAGGCAACCAACGAAGAAGGCGCAGTCGATTCGTCGCTAGCCCTCAACTATAAATGCGAAGTAACCCTTCCGACTTCGGAGCGGGGAGTTGACCTCCACCACTTCACCACTGAAGAAGACGGCGCCGTCGATTCGTCGCTAGGCCTCTACGATCACCGCAAAGAAGCGCTTCCGCAAGCGCTGCGAGCAGTAAGCCTCGAGGATGCGGCGCAGGAAGGAGACGTTGCTGGTGGCCGCTGGTTGTCGCGCATCGCTCGCTCTCTCCGCCGCCGCTGCGGCCTCTCCAGGCGTCGCGACGCTTCGGCCGACGCCTCCGACGCCGCCGTCGCGCGCTCTTCATGGCGACGCCTCTTATGCTGCTTCCACCACGGCGGCGATGACTAACGGCCTGCTTGCTCACTGCTCCCCACACAATTACTTACACTTTCTCACACACTAACTCGCACAATCACACACAAACCCAAACACATTCACACAAACACACACAAACACAACACAAACAAAACACACGCACAAACATCATACAAACATTCACACAAAAACACACACAAACACACACACGAACACACACAAACACTCACACATACACACACAAACCCAACACACAAACACACACACAAACACACACAAACACACACACAAACACACACACAAACACACACAAACACACACACAAACACACACAAACACACACAAACACACACAAACACACACACAAACACACACACAAACACACACACAAACACACACTAACACACACACAAACACACACTAACACACACACAAACACACACACAAACACACACACAAACACACACACAAACACACACACAAACACACACACAATCACACACACAAACACACACACAAACACACACACAAACACACACACAAACACAAACACAAAAACACACACACAAACACACACACAAACACACACACAAACACACACACAAACACACACACCAAATACACACAAACACAAACATACACAAGTACGAACACACCTATTTACACAACAATCATCTGTACATCGTATTCTGAAAATAAAGATTTGTTTTTTAAACCTATGCTTCTTAACTTTCCTAAATCGCATCCAAACTTTGGGGAATTGCTAAAAACGATATGACTTTTAAAACAGAGGTTCCACATTTTTCTTCAATTTGAATTAATGGCGTGGTGTCTCGTGTTTGCAAAACAAGGACATATCAGTGGGTAAGCTGAAGGGAATTTGGGAGCCTTGGACAACCGAAATTATTTTTCAACCAAATCTGTTATTACGTGGGCCATTTTTCCATATTTATTTTCTGAATCGTTAAAGAAAAATAAATGTCTTCAGCTCTCTTCCTGCTTACGCATGAGGGAATTAGTTGGGCCGGTAGCTCAACGGGGTGCCTACCAAGAATATAGGCACCACCTGGCTCTGCCGCACATGCGTAAAAGATAGCGCACGCTATCTCCCCTTTCGCGCTCACAGGGCTGGCAGCCTAGGTTGCCAGCATGCTTAGTCTTATTCCGCGATGCACGTCCACGTCCCGCTAGAAAAATTCGCCTTATCACCTGATGTTTTATGCCTGCAGACTGGTTGCTGTAGTATTTGTTGGGCAAATTGGTCTAGCAAAAGTTGTCAAGTGACAGTTTGATTAATACAACACTTTAAATTCCCTGTATCTACAGCGTTATGTGAAATTAATATTAAAGAGAGTGAAAATTTTTGTGAAAAAATCCATTATTCTGCGGACAGGCCAGCATCCAAGAGCAAATGATCGACGTTTTTGCTGAACGAAAAACAGATGGAGTTAATTTTTAAAAAATATATGAGAGAGGACCTAGCAAGTTTCCGGGCGCGTTAACTAATAGTCATTAGTCCCGTAAATATACTGCTTATTATTTTCCAAAGAAATGGTCTTACTAGATGCGGCGGCGACCTACCGTCGGTTACCGGCGTTTTCCCCAACCAAGTATCTGGCGACAACGGGCACTGCCCGAGCCGGCAAGCCTGACCTTGAATATGAGTTTTTGACTGGTCTCCCGGCATGTGTGGTAGTGTGGTGCCCATAAGTGTCTGTGTGCGTGTGCGTGCGTGTGTAAGGTGTGTGATTGGACAAGTGCGTGTGCGTGCGTGTGTAAGGTGTGGGATGGGACAAGGAATGAGAAGGAAAGATCACGCGCGCTCCTTTGCCTGTTTGTTAGTGTACTACTACTGCATTCACCTAGTAATGACCGGAGAAACAACTGAAAACTAACGATCAGAGCAGCCGGCCGCCAGAATTCTCCTCTAGTCCGCGACAGACCTCAACCTAGCAATCTAGCTGGTGACGAAAATCCTGCCACCGTCGGAACTCGTACCTAGCACCTCCCGATCACAGGCACTGCTTTACCATCTGCGCTACCGGAGTTCCGCGGGAGCATTCCAATGTTGAATTTAGAGTATCACGAGAATCTTTTTTAGTATCGATATGACTACTTTCTAATGAGCGCTAAAGATGAAAGAAAGAAATGCAACCTTGGAATAGGTGCGTGGTTTCTATGGTGCGATACATATTTAGGAACTTTAAAATACAGGAAAAATACAAAAACATTGAAATATTTTCGATTTTGACTGTAAAGTGCAAATGAATGATTGCATTATTCGGTCTATTCTCATGTTGCACCCACAGCTTGAATTCTCATACTAACTGTGTCACTCCTTCAGAGACAGCTGTTATGGTATGACAACAAGGCTCCAAGTAGAGACCGCGTGCAAATAAATATTTTCTTTTCACCTGGTGCGTTATTGAAAAGCTACTTCTTTGGTATTCTTGATTTGCTGGAAAGCTCTTGTACTGAACATCCACTATACTAGATGATTGCAGTATTCGTGAAGATTGTTTTCGTTTATATATTGTAACAATCTAAGATCCCCACGAACAATTTAGATGCAAAGAACAAACATAACAAGGAATGGCATGAGTAGGAGATGGAAAAACAGAAGAAAGCGGTGTCGCGCACTAATAATTTTTTTATAAATTTAAGAAGACGCGACAAAATCCCGATTTGGACAGTACGAATCAATAGCATTCATTTAGAGGAACATTTCAAAAGTTATCCGAAGCAAAGCGCATCAGGGGTTTAAAAGATATGAGTGATTTTGAAAGAACACTTTTGACGATATAACTAGAAATTTAGAGCCATTGTTATCTTAAGAAAGTTAATGTAAAGAAGCGGTTTTTCCTAAAAATTAAGAGAACGCGTAAAGCGATTGAAATGAAACTTTCGGGATTAACAAAGGAAATCACGCGGAAAATTATGACATTATTCGCAAATCTGAAAAATATCGAGGAGCTGCAGTAGAGATGCAAATTGAAATTGTATATTTGGAATTTTTACGAGAGAACAATTATGCGTCGCACTGACGTCACAACTACGTCAAGACGCCGAGCGACGGAAATTAAGCAATTTTGGCGTTAATAAACATTAGGAAATCGTAAAAGAAATAGTAATAAGATGTAAATTGATCATTAAAAGTAGTAATAAAGAGAAATAGCCTGGAAAGGACAGAATTAAGTAAAATGGTATGATATCGTTTCTGCTGCATAACTGTTTCTATACAATTAGAGACTATACTGAGCATCACAAGAAACGTAACATTAATTTTAACAGTGATACATAATGCATTAATTACCATTTCGACTGTATAAATGAGTATAAACAACCTGTAACAACTATTGTAACACAGCTTCCGGGTCAATGACCCCTATCTCGATCAGGTTTTTCGTCCAGTTTCCCTGATCCATTGAGCAAATGCTGAGATGGCCCCTTGTTTTGCTTCTGGACATAAATGTAACTTCATTTTCTGTGCACGTCTTCTAGAATTCAGTGGGAAATACAAGTATTCAAATTATCGTTTCCACGTTGTCGCGGCAGGAGGTAATAAGAGCCAAAATTTATTGCTTATTTATCCTTGAAAATAGATTTTATTACATGGGAGTTTTTTTTTCTCCCTTTCAAAATTCAAAATTTATTGCTTATTTATCCTTGAAAATCGATTTTATTACATGGGAGTTTTTTTGTTTTGTTTTTCTCCCTTTCAAAATTCAAAACTTAAGTAGTATATGATTTAGTGTAGGGATCACAGAATTTTGAAAATGTGCACACAATTCACTTTTCCCCATAGCCCGTCATACGCAGTTTTTAACTGTTTTTTGACGTAAATAAATAAATAAATAAATAAATAAATATTTTTGGTAACGACACGTAAGCGATCGGTCAATGTTCCAGAAAAAAAAAAGTTGAAGACACAACGCAACAATGACAAGGAGGATGATGCGTAGCGAGCTCGAAGACAGCCGTGGGGAACAACGCTCCAAAAAAAGATAAAATTTTAGTATGCAATTGTGCGAGAAACACGGTGAACATGAATGGATATATAGTGAGTTTAGGCAATGATGTTCGTAATAACAATGCGTAACGCGGAAATATTTTATGTGTCGCAGTATATTCAATAATAGGACATTTTGGAGGAAATATAGCACGCGATAGACAGATAATCGCGTTACTAGTTGCGTAATGGAAATAGGATGATAGAGGAATGAAAGGACATGCTAAGAAGATATTAGCGAGTTCAAGAAATTTTTGGTAATGTGTGGGGTGATGGAGAAATGCTGCAGGAGGATGGATTTGCAGGATGCTGCGTAATATACAGCGAGGACGGCGCGCAAATATGGTTTGCTTCGGATTACAGCCTTTTCGGCAAAAGGGAAGTTCATGAAACTTTGTTTTTTTTGTTATGAAATTCACATTTTCAAGGAGAAGAAAGATTAAAATTAGCTTCTGTACAAGATCAAGTTCTGTCTTAACGTAAAATAGATTCAATGGATATAAAGGCAGAATGCGCATTCGGGTGTGAATGAGTTTATTTATAATTGTCAGTATGAATGGAAATTTTCTGGATTTTGTGTCATGTGATTTAAGTGTATTATATCGTTGACGTGTTTATGTGTTTATTTTGTTTTGTCGTTAAGTGTTTTATGTGAGTCATGGGAGAGCAACGACCCCAGTTTATATATATATATATATATATATATATATATATATATATATTTCAACTGAAATAACGAACTAGCACAGGAATTAAAGAAAATAAATAACGGCGAACATCACTTGGTTCGACATTAAATTAAACGAACGTAGTTTAATTGTTGCATGTAGCTAGTTAATGACCTACGCCCACGTGCCCGAATAGTTGTTAGATTCTGTACAGGTCAGCCTCAACCTCACACCCAGATTTTATGTGTAAGTAAGAAAATATCGGAGGTTCTGGTGGAGCAGCTAGTCGACGGACAACCTGGGAGGTGGAAGCTGAGTATAAGCAGGGCAATTGATAAGAGCGGGTTTTGGTTATTATATTGGCGTTGTAACGCCGGGCGATTGTAAAGATTATAGTTGATCTAGAGCAGATAGTGGTTCATTACATATTTTGGTGCGCCTAACGAGGGGCGATTATAGTTGTTTTATAAGAGGAGGACGGTTCATTACAATATGTAATTATTCGTAAATGCTGAGTTATACGAGATTATTTCTTTTCTTGCACGTTGTAAGTGTGCGTGCTACTTTTTGCAAAATAAATATAGTGTGGTTATGTTCATCGTCACTATTACAATTGATGACAACTGGTAAATGATATTAAAGACAATATTTGTGTATCAGAAACCAGTGATAACATATTCATCGATATAACTGTTTAATTTTGAAGTGGCAATAAATTTTCAATTATGATACAAAAGTTGGAGCGTCAGATTCTTTGATCAGGCTCGTTTTCATTTTCCGATACGTTTTATTATTTAAATCTTTTTCTTTAGAACCGGTTTTCAAGCCACTAGAAAGATAGCTCCTTCGAGTTTACATTAAACTGTGACATGAGATTGAGTTGCCACAAAAGAAACCGTAGCAGAACTCCACAGAACAAAATCTGCTGCGTATGTGCTAAACCTTTGACAGATATGCCCCCTTAAAATAGGTTACAGAGCAGTTCCGGCTGATACATTTAGCTCTTTGCGATTGTAAATATGTTGCATACCGCATGCTCTATAAGGCTTCTGGAACATTAGAGACCTCAGTACTATGCATGCGCAAGTTTACTAAAACTCTAGAATTGTTCGTCAAAAGAAATCGTGTAATTGTGGGTTTAGCGAGCAGCTAGCGGCAATGATAAATTTCCGACAAGAACGAGTAGGCGATGAAGTCATGCTTGTTTGTTGATTGCGCAGTAATTCTGAGTGCGTCAACTAAATCATTACTTCTGTAAGTGTAGTGCATGTTTTCATGGTAGGAGTAGCCGGTAATGTTCCCCTGTTTCCCGGTAATGTTGCCTGGCGGGATTGGGTGCCGACCATCACTGCGACTATCACGTATTTCTCCCAATCGGGAACATTTCACTAGCGCGGAACCGCCCTACCCAGGACAAATGTGACAATTTAGTGAATGTAAGAATGAGTGTATGGCAGTAAAGAGTGAGAATATGACAAGGAAGAGCAGTCTACAGAATAAAATTCTCCTCTAGATCTCGGTTGAATTACCTGGTGTCGTAACTCGAAACAGAAAGGCACAAAGACGGACAGACACGGCCGGACCAACGGATAGACAGAAGGACAGACAGACAGACGGACAAACAGACGGACAAACAGACCGACAAAGACGGAAAGGAAGATGGACAGACAGTCGGACAAAATGTCGGACTGACAGTCGGACTGACAGTTAAACAGACAGTCGGACAAACAGGCGAACAGACAGGAGGACAGACAGACAGAAAGGCAGACAGACAGACAGATAGAAGGCCAGACAGACCAGCAAGCAGATGGAAAGCCAGACGGACGTACAGACGGAAACGAGACATACAATCTTTCGATTTTTTGTTATCAAGGACACACAAACATGTATTCTGGTTACAACACGCGTTAGATGATTTTTTTTTTCGAAATTTTGCAATATGGTTTTTCCACATTTTCTTTATCAGGGTCCTGCGCTAAGAGTTCTATCACCGAAAATTAGCCTTTTTTCACAAAGCAATTCATAAATTTCTCTCTACTCCGCAGCAAGAAAGTAAGAAGAATCATTTCGCATCGACCATTCGCCAAAGGAAAACAAAATATTGCAAAGCTAAGTGGACACTCGGGTTTGAGATAGAAGAACCAGAAGGAGCAAATGCGATGGCTCAAGATATTTGAGAAGGTAAAAGGGCGCTGTGTGGGCGCGAGTTTTCAGGAGGCCTTGCTGACTCTTGCCCCCCACCTCCTCCTCCGACGTCTCCCCGGAGACGTTTTGGATTACTGAGGCGACTCATGTAGCATCGCTCACCGCTCGAGCTGTGATTTTCCGCGTTCTACTACCACCCGCTTTCCACCCGCGCAACAGAGCACATCTCAACTAGCCTACTCGCCTCTGGAAGCAAGCAAACGGACGAAAGAAGGGGGAGGAGCGCAGCAAACGGATCCGGGCACTGCCCAACATCCGCCCGTTCGCCTCACGTGTAAGATCAACATTTCGGAGCTAATGTAGCTTCCTCTTCACGGTTCATCCTGTATTATTTGGTATTACTTACGTTATGTCAATGAATTTGAGGCGTTGCTTTGTTGTATATATTTATTTTGCAAAACACTTTTTCGGCCGCGTTGGGCCATCTTCAGTGCTATAAATATTAATAAAAAAATTAATAATAATAATAATAATATCAACAACAACAACAACAACAATATCATCAAGTATAGGAATAATATCATCTATAGTAATTTTTATTAGTTCAATAGGGCCGAAAATGCTTTATTTTAAAATATAAATATATACGACGAAACAACGCCTCAAATTTATTTACATGATGCACATGTCGTTAACGCCGCACCATTTCCTACCATTCTTATTTTGTAAAATAATAAGAATCACCATAGCTTGTTTATATTAAAAACTATTTCTATGTGAAATGAAATGAAAGGACAATCTAAAAGATGATTCATATTTTGTTTTTCATTTCATTTATAGTTTCGTGAAGATTATACAAGTATTATAATATTTATGAAGAATTATTAATACCAAGAAAATATAAATATAATTTGATACAAAGTTTAATTTTTTCTGGGGCCGGCTGGCTATCCAAAAAAAAAGATAATGTTTTCTACAACTCACATCGCCTATGGTAAGTATTTCTCAGGGCAACACATTTCTATTACAAACTAGTGGCGCTACAGAATAGCATATACTTTCTCGTAATAAACTTTTCTAATTTTTTCGTCAAAAATAGCAATGTTTATTGGAAAAATTCGTGCCTTTTTTTAAGAAAATGGCGTTTAATTGCTACTGTAAATGCAAAATTTGAATCCTTTTTCACAAGAATAAATTGGGTTTATGAAAAACTTCATTTGAAGTCTTTTGAAGCACTTCCACTCACAAATGCGAAAGAAAACCAAAAGAATACACCAGAATCAACTTTAGATCATACTAAAGAGTGCAATTGACATTATTCGTTGGATGCGTTTAAAGAAAAAAATTGGAACCGTTTTTTAAAAAAATACGTGTTGGCTCTTCCAAAAATGCGGAATTTTCAGCTCATTTTCACAAAAAATTGTTGAGTTTTCGAGAAACTTTATATGACACTTTTGAAGCATGTGCATTCATAAATACAATAATGAGAAGAAATTGTCGGTATTCTAAATAATGACGACGTGAGAGACAAGTCAATAACATTATCCTTTTCTTCCTAATACGGGCTGTGATATACAATTCCAACGAATTAATATATATATATATATATATATATATATATATATATATATATATATATATATATATATATATATCGTGAGTTCGCGAAATCGATCGTATACACGAAATGAAGAACAATATTACTATTACTTCAGGAAGATGTATAAATGATCTACAATCTCATATTTACAATACATCTTTTCTTCCAATATTCACAAAATTAATTATTGCCAACTCGAGTGCACTCTGCCAGTTTGAATAATTTCAAAATGTAAATGGCCATGTCTTTTTTCTAAGGTAAGCTAAGCTAAAAAGCTAACATTTTTGGCATTGTTATACATTTTGATAGAAAAACAAAAATGTTTTAATTTACCATTTTACCACACGACGACGTGCTGCCTTTTCTGTCCAAATCCCGATATTTCAAAGGAAAACCAAATCATAACATTTTCAAAATTAAGTTCATAAAATTTTTGATCTTCGAAACTAACACGCGATGCGCCCACTACGGCTACTCGAGATCATCTCATAAGTATAAATCCGTACAACCTAAACCACACGATGCGCTCGCTACGGAATCTCAGGCACCTCTGAAGTTTGTGATTCTACTAGACGGCGTACTTTGAAACATATGATAATTCTTCTCTGACAATACGACTATTTGTTTTTCGTCTTTTTTATATTATATTGACTTTAATAGCCTTTTAGCGTTGCCATACGAGTAAATTCCTAAATATATCCCAAGATATTTATAATATTCGCAACCCTTTTGCTATCACTTGTTTTCTTAATTAAATATACTATCGGAAATCGTTCATGACGTTTGTGAGAACATACAACTGTCTCATTCCTTAAATGGAAATATAATTTGTTATCACGGAAATCTTTTTATTTACGAAATCTTATGTGATTGCGGTGTGCCATTATTTGTAAATATGTCCTGTTTTTATTTATTGACGTTCTCACAGTCTATTTTGGGCACAGGTCTTTAGAACATCAATAAATTAAAGAAAAGAGCTTCCACTCATGCACCCTCACATGTTTTAGTTCTTATTGACATACGAAATTAATGCGTTTTTTAGACCTAATACAATGTTTCTGCATTTATTTTGAACGTGTCTGAATAGACCGTCACATTACCAAAAGTGTGAAGGAAAAAATTATAGCAGTTCTGAAGAGAAAATGTTTTTGTTATTTTTGCTATCTCGTATAAATACGTAAAAAAGGAGTAATATACGTAGTATAAAGAAAGTTATGTACTTGATTTGATTTATTTGGTCAAGTAAAACAGAAAAAATCTGAATATGACGAAGAATATATTCCGGAAAATCGACTTCAAGCTTTCAACGGAAATACACGTATTAGGCTGCCCTGATACCGAATAAGTGTTTTTTTTTAATGTCCGCCCGTCCGTCTGTCTGTCCTTCTGTCCGTCCGTCGGTCTGTGCACACTACTAGCGTCTAAACCATGATTAGGAATTTTTGAAAATTGAAGAAATACCTGTCCATGTGGCTCCAGAGGAAGCTTTGAATTTTTGAAAAACATTCTTTAAATTTTCGGGCTTCTATACATGAAGTCCCCCGGACACATCTAAAATGCTCTCGAAAACGGCCCCAAATTTTTTCTTTATTTTCTTAAAAGCAAGTAATAACTCATAACAATGATTCTTTTTTACTTGTCTCTCAAGACGTAATATTTACAATGGCGGCAATTTGTTCACATTATTGTATTTATGAGTACACGTGCTTTAAGTAATGTTATATACTGCTTCTCGAACACTCAACAGTGCTTTGTTAAAATGGGCTCAAAATTCCGCATTTTCAGAAACGCTCAACCGCAACTTTTTTTAATTAGTTCGAAATTTTTCCGTCAATTGTTTTCCAGCAGTAAGTGCTAATTCCACTGTTGTCAATGACGTGAAGCTCATTTTAGTGTATTCGTTTTTTTAATTACACAAATGCATTTTTTTGGAATGTCTCACGTCGTTAATAAGGCACCTCGAGAGATTTGTAAACACTATTGCATTTGCAAGGTAAAGTGCTGAGAATGATGAGTTTTTCGAAAATTTAAAAATTTTCTGTTAAAATGATCTTCTAATTTTGCTATTACAGTAAGGCTTAAACGCCATTTTCTTAAAAACTCCTTTACATTTTTCAATGAAAATTTCCATTTAACATTCATTAATATTAATGTCATATTTCGGTTCTGGTATTTGCAAACGGAAAAATTGAGAAATTTTTTTAAAAACAAAGTACTTAAGGTGGCAATAGACAGCAGCTGGCAAGACTTCAATGCCAGTACTCAACAAAAAAGTTTTGCTACGGGAAAGTCTGCGTCATTCTGTAGCGATTAGTTCATTACTTCTTTTATATTTTATGACGATTTCTGATTTCCCCATAATTTCAATTTCGCTAAGACTTCCTACAAAATATTAACAAATTTTCACTTTCATTGACTATGCAATTGAGCAGAGACATTTCCTTCCAGTTCGGCGAGTGCAATGGCATGACGGGAATTTTCTGTTTACGCAAGACGTGGTAGAGGAAGCTGTTGTAACTCAGTTCTTTCCGGACGTTTACATAACGTACGAGCCACAGCCCACCACTGCGAATGGACAACCTTGGAACTATGGAGCCCAGATGTATTTCCCTCCAGAAGAGATTGACCAGGAACCTTCGATGTTTCAAGATCCCTCCTACGAAGATGCTTGGTATCCTCTACAGAAGAATTTCCAGATCATGAAATCTCATTTCTACGCCCACAGATACACACCGTACGATATCAATTTTCGTAAATCTCGTAAGCAAAACAAAACACTCAGCAATAATGTTCTTTCGAACTATGTCAGGGAGAATGAAAACATGCTTTCCTTTGCTTCTGATGAAACAAAAGGCAATACATGCGCTGAAAAGATAAACGCAACATTGATTGATCGATCAGATGATAAGGAGGAAACGAAAGCTGCTGAAACATGTGCTGAAACTGATGAAACCGAATTGCATAATAAAAAGCAGATATTTACGGACAACGCTAATGAAATCGAAATGCAACAATGCATTTCCGCAATAAACAGCATGGAAAGTTATTTGCTGAAAATTGTAGATGATGAAAGCGATGAAAATGAATCGCATTCTGAAATTGATATTCCGCTCCAACATTCAACAGAAAATGAAACACATTCTCAACGTAAGTTGTTAATTAAACAAACAATCTTTCCTGAAGAGAAAGAAAAGTCAAATGTGATTGAAGAGAGTGCAGAGCAAGAAGCCCTTTGCAATGTGAACATGCTTATAAATGATGTGATACATCATAACGATGGCAAAGACCAACAGAGTGATGGAGAAACATGTAGAGAAGAAACTGATACAACCGACCTAAAAATTGAAAGAGAGGGAAAAGACAATATAAATGAAATGGAAACCAAGGAAAGCAGCATTAGACAAATAGACCACGATTTATTTCCAAGCCTCAACAAACAAGAGGAAGAAACACTTGCGAAATCTGAGCAAGGAGAATGGAGCAAGCAGGCAACCAACGAAGAAGGCGCAGTCGATTCGTCGCTAGCCCTCAACTATAAATGCGAAGTAACCCTTCCGACTTCGGAGCGGGGAGTTGACCTCCACCACTTCACCACTGAAGAAGACGGCGCCGTCGATTCGTCGCTAGGCCTCTACGATCACCGCAAAGAAGCGCTTCCGCAAGCGCTGCGAGCAGTAAGCCTCGAGGATGCGGCGCAGGAAGGAGACGTTGCTGGTGGCCGCTGGTTGTCGCGCATCGCTCGCTCTCTCCGCCGCCGCTGCGGCCTCTCCAGGCGTCGCGACGCTTCGGCCGACGCCTCCGACGCCGCCGTCGCGCGCTCTTCATGGCGACGCCTCTTATGCTGCTTCCACCACGGCGGCGATGACTAACGGCCTGCTTGCTCACTGCTCCCCACACAATTACTTACACTTTCTCACACACTAACTCGCACAATCACACACAAACCCAAACACATTCACACAAACACACACAAACACAACACAAACAAAACACACGCACAAACATCATACAAACATTCACACAAAAACACACACAAACACACACACGAACACACACAAACACTCACACATACACACACAAACCCAACACACAAACACACACACAAACACACACAAACACACACACAAACACACACACAAACACACACAAACACACACACAAACACACACAAACACACACAAACACACACAAACACACACACAAACACACACACAAACACACACACAAACACACACTAACACACACACAAACACACACTAACACACACACAAACACACACACAAACACACACACAAACACACACACAAACACACACACAAACACACACACAATCACACACACAAACACACACACAAACACACACACAAACACACACACAAACACAAACACAAAAACACACACACAAACACACACACAAACACACACACAAACACACACACAAACACACACACCAAATACACACAAACACAAACATACACAAGTACGAACACACCTATTTACACAACAATCATCTGTACATCGTATTCTGAAAATAAAGATTTGTTTTTTAAACCTATGCTTCTTAACTTTCCTAAATCGCATCCAAACTTTGGGGAATTGCTAAAAACGATATGACTTTTAAAACAGAGGTTCCACATTTTTCTTCAATTTGAATTAATGGCGTGGTGTCTCGTGTTTGCAAAACAAGGACATATCAGTGGGTAAGCTGAAGGGAATTTGGGAGCCTTGGACAACCGAAATTATTTTTCAACCAAATCTGTTATTACGTGGGCCATTTTTCCATATTTATTTTCTGAATCGTTAAAGAAAAATAAATGTCTTCAGCTCTCTTCCTGCTTACGCATGAGGGAATTAGTTGGGCCGGTAGCTCAACGGGGTGCCTACCAAGAATATAGGCACCACCTGGCTCTGCCGCACATGCGTAAAAGATAGCGCACGCTATCTCCCCTTTCGCGCTCACAGGGCTGGCAGCCTAGGTTGCCAGCATGCTTAGTCTTATTCCGCGATGCACGTCCACGTCCCGCTAGAAAAATTCGCCTTATCACCTGATGTTTTATGCCTGCAGACTGGTTGCTGTAGTATTTGTTGGGCAAATTGGTCTAGCAAAAGTTGTCAAGTGACAGTTTGATTAATACAACACTTTAAATTCCCTGTATCTACAGCGTTATGTGAAATTAATATTAAAGAGAGTGAAAATTTTTGTGAAAAAATCCATTATTCTGCGGACAGGCCAGCATCCAAGAGCAAATGATCGACGTTTTTGCTGAACGAAAAACAGATGGAGTTAATTTTTAAAAAATATATGAGAGAGGACCTAGCAAGTTTCCGGGCGCGTTAACTAATAGTCATTAGTCCCGTAAATATACTGCTTATTATTTTCCAAAGAAATGGTCTTACTAGATGCGGCGGCGACCTACCGTCGGTTACCGGCGTTTTCCCCAACCAAGTATCTGGCGACAACGGGCACTGCCCGAGCCGGCAAGCCTGACCTTGAATATGAGTTTTTGACTGGTCTCCCGGCATGTGTGGTAGTGTGGTGCCCATAAGTGTCTGTGTGCGTGTGCGTGCGTGTGTAAGGTGTGTGATTGGACAAGTGCGTGTGCGTGCGTGTGTAAGGTGTGGGATGGGACAAGGAATGAGAAGGAAAGATCACGCGCGCTCCTTTGCCTGTTTGTTAGTGTACTACTACTGCATTCACCTAGTAATGACCGGAGAAACAACTGAAAACTAACGATCAGAGCAGCCGGCCGCCAGAATTCTCCTCTAGTCCGCGACAGACCTCAACCTAGCAATCTAGCTGGTGACGAAAATCCTGCCACCGTCGGAACTCGTACCTAGCACCTCCCGATCACAGGCACTGCTTTACCATCTGCGCTACCGGAGTTCCGCGGGAGCATTCCAATGTTGAATTTAGAGTATCACGAGAATCTTTTTTAGTATCGATATGACTACTTTCTAATGAGCGCTAAAGATGAAAGAAAGAAATGCAACCTTGGAATAGGTGCGTGGTTTCTATGGTGCGATACATATTTAGGAACTTTAAAATACAGGAAAAATACAAAAACATTGAAATATTTTCGATTTTGACTGTAAAGTGCAAATGAATGATTGCATTATTCGGTCTATTCTCATGTTGCACCCACAGCTTGAATTCTCATACTAACTGTGTCACTCCTTCAGAGACAGCTGTTATGGTATGACAACAAGGCTCCAAGTAGAGACCGCGTGCAAATAAATATTTTCTTTTCACCTGGTGCGTTATTGAAAAGCTACTTCTTTGGTATTCTTGATTTGCTGGAAAGCTCTTGTACTGAACATCCACTATACTAGATGATTGCAGTATTCGTGAAGATTGTTTTCGTTTATATATTGTAACAATCTAAGATCCCCACGAACAATTTAGATGCAAAGAACAAACATAACAAGGAATGGCATGAGTAGGAGATGGAAAAACAGAAGAAAGCGGTGTCGCGCACTAATAATTTTTTTATAAATTTAAGAAGACGCGACAAAATCCCGATTTGGACAGTACGAATCAATAGCATTCATTTAGAGGAACATTTCAAAAGTTATCCGAAGCAAAGCGCATCAGGGGTTTAAAAGATATGAGTGATTTTGAAAGAACACTTTTGACGATATAACTAGAAATTTAGAGCCATTGTTATCTTAAGAAAGTTAATGTAAAGAAGCGGTTTTTCCTAAAAATTAAGAGAACGCGTAAAGCGATTGAAATGAAACTTTCGGGATTAACAAAGGAAATCACGCGGAAAATTATGACATTATTCGCAAATCTGAAAAATATCGAGGAGCTGCAGTAGAGATGCAAATTGAAATTGTATATTTGGAATTTTTACGAGAGAACAATTATGCGTCGCACTGACGTCACAACTACGTCAAGACGCCGAGCGACGGAAATTAAGCAATTTTGGCGTTAATAAACATTAGGAAATCGTAAAAGAAATAGTAATAAGATGTAAATTGATCATTAAAAGTAGTAATAAAGAGAAATAGCCTGGAAAGGACAGAATTAAGTAAAATGGTATGATATCGTTTCTGCTGCATAACTGTTTCTATACAATTAGAGACTATACTGAGCATCACAAGAAACGTAACATTAATTTTAACAGTGATACATAATGCATTAATTACCATTTCGACTGTATAAATGAGTATAAACAACCTGTAACAACTATTGTAACACAGCTTCCGGGTCAATGACCCCTATCTCGATCAGGTTTTTCGTCCAGTTTCCCTGATCCATTGAGCAAATGCTGAGATGGCCCCTTGTTTTGCTTCTGGACATAAATGTAACTTCATTTTCTGTGCACGTCTTCTAGAATTCAGTGGGAAATACAAGTATTCAAATTATCGTTTCCACGTTGTCGCGGCAGGAGGTAATAAGAGCCAAAATTTATTGCTTATTTATCCTTGAAAATAGATTTTATTACATGGGAGTTTTTTTTTCTCCCTTTCAAAATTCAAAATTTATTGCTTATTTATCCTTGAAAATCGATTTTATTACATGGGAGTTTTTTTGTTTTGTTTTTCTCCCTTTCAAAATTCAAAACTTAAGTAGTATATGATTTAGTGTAGGGATCACAGAATTTTGAAAATGTGCACACAATTCACTTTTCCCCATAGCCCGTCATACGCAGTTTTTAACTGTTTTTTGACGTAAATAAATAAATAAATAAATAAATAAATATTTTTGGTAACGACACGTAAGCGATCGGTCAATGTTCCAGAAAAAAAAAAGTTGAAGACACAACGCAACAATGACAAGGAGGATGATGCGTAGCGAGCTCGAAGACAGCCGTGGGGAACAACGCTCCAAAAAAAGATAAAATTTTAGTATGCAATTGTGCGAGAAACACGGTGAACATGAATGGATATATAGTGAGTTTAGGCAATGATGTTCGTAATAACAATGCGTAACGCGGAAATATTTTATGTGTCGCAGTATATTCAATAATAGGACATTTTGGAGGAAATATAGCACGCGATAGACAGATAATCGCGTTACTAGTTGCGTAATGGAAATAGGATGATAGAGGAATGAAAGGACATGCTAAGAAGATATTAGCGAGTTCAAGAAATTTTTGGTAATGTGTGGGGTGATGGAGAAATGCTGCAGGAGGATGGATTTGCAGGATGCTGCGTAATATACAGCGAGGACGGCGCGCAAATATGGTTTGCTTCGGATTACAGCCTTTTCGGCAAAAGGGAAGTTCATGAAACTTTGTTTTTTTTGTTATGAAATTCACATTTTCAAGGAGAAGAAAGATTAAAATTAGCTTCTGTACAAGATCAAGTTCTGTCTTAACGTAAAATAGATTCAATGGATATAAAGGCAGAATGCGCATTCGGGTGTGAATGAGTTTATTTATAATTGTCAGTATGAATGGAAATTTTCTGGATTTTGTGTCATGTGATTTAAGTGTATTATATCGTTGACGTGTTTATGTGTTTATTTTGTTTTGTCGTTAAGTGTTTTATGTGAGTCATGGGAGAGCAACGACCCCAGTTTATATATATATATATATATATATATATATATATATATATATTTCAACTGAAATAACGAACTAGCACAGGAATTAAAGAAAATAAATAACGGCGAACATCACTTGGTTCGACATTAAATTAAACGAACGTAGTTTAATTGTTGCATGTAGCTAGTTAATGACCTACGCCCACGTGCCCGAATAGTTGTTAGATTCTGTACAGGTCAGCCTCAACCTCACACCCAGATTTTATGTGTAAGTAAGAAAATATCGGAGGTTCTGGTGGAGCAGCTAGTCGACGGACAACCTGGGAGGTGGAAGCTGAGTATAAGCAGGGCAATTGATAAGAGCGGGTTTTGGTTATTATATTGGCGTTGTAACGCCGGGCGATTGTAAAGATTATAGTTGATCTAGAGCAGATAGTGGTTCATTACATATTTTGGTGCGCCTAACGAGGGGCGATTATAGTTGTTTTATAAGAGGAGGACGGTTCATTACAATATGTAATTATTCGTAAATGCTGAGTTATACGAGATTATTTCTTTTCTTGCACGTTGTAAGTGTGCGTGCTACTTTTTGCAAAATAAATATAGTGTGGTTATGTTCATCGTCACTATTACAATTGATGACAACTGGTAAATGATATTAAAGACAATATTTGTGTATCAGAAACCAGTGATAACATATTCATCGATATAACTGTTTAATTTTGAAGTGGCAATAAATTTTCAATTATGATACAAAAGTTGGAGCGTCAGATTCTTTGATCAGGCTCGTTTTCATTTTCCGATACGTTTTATTATTTAAATCTTTTTCTTTAGAACCGGTTTTCAAGCCACTAGAAAGATAGCTCCTTCGAGTTTACATTAAACTGTGACATGAGATTGAGTTGCCACAAAAGAAACCGTAGCAGAACTCCACAGAACAAAATCTGCTGCGTATGTGCTAAACCTTTGACAGATATGCCCCCTTAAAATAGGTTACAGAGCAGTTCCGGCTGATACATTTAGCTCTTTGCGATTGTAAATATGTTGCATACCGCATGCTCTATAAGGCTTCTGGAACATTAGAGACCTCAGTACTATGCATGCGCAAGTTTACTAAAACTCTAGAATTGTTCGTCAAAAGAAATCGTGTAATTGTGGGTTTAGCGAGCAGCTAGCGGCAATGATAAATTTCCGACAAGAACGAGTAGGCGATGAAGTCATGCTTGTTTGTTGATTGCGCAGTAATTCTGAGTGCGTCAACTAAATCATTACTTCTGTAAGTGTAGTGCATGTTTTCATGGTAGGAGTAGCCGGTAATGTTCCCCTGTTTCCCGGTAATGTTGCCTGGCGGGATTGGGTGCCGACCATCACTGCGACTATCACGTATTTCTCCCAATCGGGAACATTTCACTAGCGCGGAACCGCCCTACCCAGGACAAATGTGACAATTTAGTGAATGTAAGAATGAGTGTATGGCAGTAAAGAGTGAGAATATGACAAGGAAGAGCAGTCTACAGAATAAAATTCTCCTCTAGATCTCGGTTGAATTACCTGGTGTCGTAACTCGAAACAGAAAGGCACAAAGACGGACAGACACGGCCGGACCAACGGATAGACAGAAGGACAGACAGACAGACGGACAAACAGACGGACAAACAGACCGACAAAGACGGAAAGGAAGATGGACAGACAGTCGGACAAAATGTCGGACTGACAGTCGGACTGACAGTTAAACAGACAGTCGGACAAACAGGCGAACAGACAGGAGGACAGACAGACAGAAAGGCAGACAGACAGACAGATAGAAGGCCAGACAGACCAGCAAGCAGATGGAAAGCCAGACGGACGTACAGACGGAAACGAGACATACAATCTTTCGATTTTTTGTTATCAAGGACACACAAACATGTATTCTGGTTACAACACGCGTTAGAT
>BLKR01008425.1:0-10000 GCA_011170035.1 Teleogryllus occipitalis
GGCTCAGAGTGCGTGATATGTTCTCGAACGCCTTTCCGGGGCTCCGCCTCCGTTTCTCGGCCGCCATAACGGCTCTGTTTCAAACTCCCGTGCTGCTCCGGAGATAGAGTTTCGGGGCTCTCGGCCCGTTTCTCGGGCACCGCCACAGGTCTCAGCTCAAGTCCCGTGCGGCGCCGGTTTTCGGCGATTTCGCCTTCTGTGCCCCCTAACTTTTGGAGCTCTCATGGATATGGGTTTTTTTGTAAGGAGTTGCTCAGGCTCCTCGCAGGAGGGCGGCCCCGGCGCCGGCGTTCGGGCTCAGAGTGCGTGATATGGTCACGAACGCCTTTCCGGGGCTCCGCCTCGGTTTCTCGGCCGCCATAACGGCTCTGTTTCAAACTCCCGTCATGCTCGAGAGATAGAGTTTCGGGGCTCTCGGCCCGTTTCTCAGGCACCGCCACGGGTCCCAGCTCAAGTCCCGTGCGGCGCCGGTTTTCGGCAATTTCGCTTTCTGTGCCCCCTAACTTTAGGAGATCCCTTGGAGTGGGTTTTATTTCGTAAGGAGTGGCTCAGGCTCCTCGCGGAAGGGCGGCCCCGGCACCGGCGTTCGGGCTCAGAGTGCGTGATATGTTCTCGAACGCCTTTCCGGGGCTCCGCCTCCGTTTCTCGGCCGCCATAACGGCTCTGTTCCAAACTCCCGTCATGCTCGAGAGATAGAGTTTCGGGGCTCTCGGCCCGTTTCTCAGGCACCGCCACAGGTCCCAGCTCAAGTCCCGTGCGGCGCCGGGTTTCGGCGATTTCGCCTTCTGTGCCCCCTAACTTTTGGAGCTCCCTTGGATAACATTTTTTTTCGTAAGGAGTTGGTCAGGCTCCTCGCGGAAGGGCGCCCCCGGCGCCGGCGTTCGGGCTCAGCGTGCGTGATATTTTCTCGAACGCCGTTCCGGGGCTCCGCCTCTGTTTCTCGGCCGCCATAACGGCTCTGTTTCAAACTCCCGTGCTGCTCGGGAGATAGAGTTTCGGGGCTCTCGGCCCGTTTCTCGGGCACCGCCACAGGTCTCAGTTCAAGTCCCGTGCGGCGCCGGTTTTCGGCGATTTCGCCTTCTGTGCCCCCTAACTTTTGGAGCTCTCATGGATATGGGTTTTTTTGTAAGGAGTTGGTCAGGCTCCTCGCGGAATGGCGGCCCCGGCGCCGGCGTTCGGGCTCAGAGTGCGTGATATGTTCTCGAACGCCTTTCCGGGGCTCCGCCTCTGTTTCTCGGCCGCCACCACGGCTCTGTTTCAAACTCCCGTCATGCTCGAGAGATAGAGTTTCGGGGCCCTCGGCCCTTTTCTCAGGCACCGCCACGGGTCCCAGCTCATACCCCGTGCGGCGCCGGTTTTGGGCGATTTCGCCTTCTGTGCCCCCTAACTTTTGGAGCTCCCATGGATAAGTTCTTTTCCGTAAGGAGTTGGTCAGACTCCTCGCGGATCGGCGGCCCCGGCGCCGGCGTTCGGGCTCAGAGTGCGTAATATGTTCTCGAACGCCCCTCCGGGACTCCGCCTATGTTTCTCGGCCGCCACCACGGCTCGGTTTCAAACTCCCGTGCACCTCGAGAGATAGAGTTTCGGGGCCCTCGGCCCGTTTCCCGGGCACCGTCACAGGTCCGCGTCGGAGGCCCGCGGCAACGCTCTACGGGTACCTGCCGACGCAACCCTCACGGCGCCGCCGGGCGAAATTTTTCCAAGTCCCGCAAGCTGCGGAAATTTTCAAAGTCCGACCTCCGAAAAAGGTCTCGCCAAGTTTTGATATGTTGTTCCCCGGGCCGAGATAGGCCCGGAGAACACGGGTGCCGAGGGCACTTTTTTCCAAGTTTCCGCTCCTTAGAACGGGGCGCGCCGGACTTGGTCTCCGGCAGGGGCAGCGCGCTTTTACTTCTTGCCCCCTATAAAGGGAGAAACCTCGGCCCCAGGTTTTTTTTCGGCGGGTTGCCTAGACTTCCCGGCGATCGAGGCCTCGTCGTCCGGAAGCCCGTTTTTAGGTCCCGTGAAGAGCAAGTCTCGACTCTGAAATTTTTACAAGTCCGACTTTTCGCTCAAAGTCGGGACTTTGACATCGTTCCTGCGCCACCACCACAGGTCCGAGTCCATCTCCCGCGCTTTGCGGAAGTGCGAGTTTCGGGGCCCTCGGCCCGTTTCCCGGCCACCGTCACAGGTCTGCGTCCGAGTCCCGCGGAATCTCTTAACGGGAGCCTCGCGACGCAACACGCACGGCGCCGCCGGGCGAAATTTTTCCAAGTCCCGCAAACTGCGGAAATTTTCAAAGTCCGACCTTCGAAAAAGGTCTCGCCAACTTTTGATATGTTGTTCCCCGGGCCGAGATAGGCCCGGGGAACACGGGTGCCGAGGGCACTTTTTTCCAAGTTTCCGCTCCTTAGAACGGGGCGCGCCGGACTTGGTCTCCGGCAGGGGCAGCGCACTTTACTTCTTGCCCCCTATAATGGGAGAAACCTCGGCCCCAGATTCTTTTTCGGCGGGTTGCCTATTTTTCTCGGCTATCGAGGCCTCGTCGGCCGGGAGCCCGTTTTCAGGTCCCGTGAAGAGCAAGTCTCGACTCTGAAATTTTTACAAGTCCGACTTTTCGCTCAAAGCCGGGACTCTGACTTCGTTCCTGCGCCACCACCACAGGTCCGAGTCCATCTCCCGCGCTTGGCGGAAGTGCGAGTTTCGGGGCCCTCGGCCCGTTTCCCGGCCACCGTCACAGGTCTGCGTCCGAGTCCCGCGGAATCTCTTAACGGGAGCCTCGCGACGCAACCCGCACGGCGCCGCCGGGCGAAATTTTTCCAAGTCCCGCGCACCGCGGAAATTTTCTAAGTCCCGACCTCCGAAAAAGGTCTCGCCATCTTTTGATATGTTGTTCCCCGGGCCGAGATAGGCCCGGAGAACACGGGTGCCGAGGGCACTTTTTTCCAAGTTTCCGCTCCTTAGAACGGGGCGCGCCGGACTTGGTCTCCGGCAGGGGCAGCGCGCTTTACTTCTTGCCCCCTATAATGGGAGAAACCTCGGCCCCAGATTCTTTTTCGGCGGGTTGCCTATTTTTCTCGGCTATCGAGGCCCTGTCGGCCGGGAGCCGGTTTTCAAGTCCCGTGAAGAGAGCTCAACTCTCTCGCGGAACGCGCAGACGCAACCCGCACGGCACCGCCGGGCGAAATTTTTCTAAGTCCCGCGCACCGCGGAAATTTTCTAAGTCCCGACCTCCGAAAAAGGTCTCGCCATCTTTTGATATGTTGTTCCCCGGGCCGAAATAGGCCCGGAGAACACGGGTGCCGAGGGCACTTTTTTCCAAGTTTCCGCTCCTTAGAACGGGGCGCGCCGGACTTGGTCTCCGGCAGGGGCAGCGCGCTTTTACTTCTTGCCCCCTATAAAGGGAGAAACCTCGGCCCCAGGCTGTTTTTCGGCGGGTTGCCTAGATTTCTCGGCGATCGAGGCCTCGTCGTCCGGGAGCCCGTTTTCAGGTCCCGTGATCGCCACTTTTCGGAGTTTTCGCGGGGCGCGCCGGACTCTGTCTCCGGCAGGGGTCGCGCCTTCGAAACACTTCGACCCCCTATCGACTCCCGGTTACGGAACTCGCGTTTTTCGCCGCGCCCGCCCCCGCCCTCGCTGGTTTTCGGTTTGTTAACATTGTTTAACACCGGGACGACGCTACGGGACTACGCTTTCGGGATTTTCGGCCGGAAAAAGGCGTTTTCGCGATTTTCGACCTCCGGGCGTCCCGCGGGGCGCTGGTTTCGAATTTGTTGCTAAATTTGTTGTTATTTTTTTTTCGTCTCGTCCGAACGTAGACGCGACGGCGGTTCCGACGGCGGCGTCGGCGCCGCGATCGCGCCGTCCGTTTTCGAGATACGCTAATTGTTTATAAAAAAACGCTAGTCGAGGCCGGCTTTTCGGCGCGGTTTCGGTCGTCCGCAAGCGCCCCGCACGCGACGGCGCCGGCGCCGCGTCGATACGTCGCTCCGCGGCCGAGTTATTCGCTCGTAAACAATTTTATAAACAAATTCGCTAGCGCCGAAACTAAGCGTCGGGCGTCGTCGACCGTCATGACCTTTTCGACGCGCGGCGCCGTTTCGCGTCGGGGGGTGGCGGTCCGGTGCCGCTAGGGGCGTGGGCGGCGGAGAAAACGGCTTATAAACAATTAAACTCGTTCGCTTTCGTAGCGCCTAAACGCGGCGTCGGAGCGCGTCGGCGCCGGGGACCTTTTCGACGGGAAGCGATGCGTTTTATCGGTTTTCGGGATCGCGGGATTTTTTCCGGTCTCGGGTGCGGCCCGGCGCCGCGCGCGTCGTTCGTTTTCGCGGCGGGCGGTTTCCGCGCGCGCGGGGTCGGACGCGGGGCGACGCCGCGAGTCCGACGCCGCAAGCCGCGCGTCGATGCGACTTTTTGTTTCCGAGCGGTTCGCGTTCTTAGATCACGAAAAAAAATACAGCGGTTGCCTATCCTGCCCCTTAACGCGGTCCCCGCCGCGTGTCGCGACCTTCGCTCGCCGCCATCTCCGAAACGGGCGCCTTTCCGAGAGAAACGCAAGGGAGCTTTTCTCTTCGTCTCGGCGAGCTCTACCGCGCGGCGAAGTCGCCGGATTTTTCCGCGCGCCCGTCGGCGCGCCGGGGGGCGAAAACCCCGTTTTTCGCGAGTTTTCCGGGTTTTTCGGCGGGAGGGAAATTTTTTCGGAAACCCGAAAAAAAACCGCCGGCGGCCCTCGGCGAGACGCGTCCGACGCCGCAAGCCGCGCGTCGATGCGATTTTTCCTTCCCGAGTTATCCGCGTTCTTAGATCACGTAACTCGGCGCGGGTCGCCGGAGCACGTGTTTGCGGTTCCGGCGACGCGTCGCGACCTTCGCTCGCCGAAATCTCGGAAACGGGCGCCTTTTCGAGAGAAACGCAAGGGAGCTTTTCTCTTCGTCTCGGCGAGCTCTATCGCGCTGGGCCGTCGCCGGAATTTTCCGCGCGCCCGTCGGCGCGCCGCGGGGCGAAAACCCGGTTTTTCGAGGGTTTTCCGGGTTTTTCGGCGGGAGGGAAATTTTTTCGGAAACCCGAAAAAAAACCGCCGACGGCCCTCTGCGAGACGCGTCCGACGCCGCCAGCCGCGCGTCGATGCGATTTTTTGTGCCCGAGTTATCCGCGTTCTTAGATCACGTAAACCGCCGGCGGTTGCCTATCCTGCCCCTTAACGCGGTCCCCGCCGCGTGTCGCGACCTTCGCTCGCCGCTACCTCCGAAACGGGCGCCTTTCCGAGAGAAACGCAGGGGAGCTTTTCTCTTCGTCTCGGCGAGCTCTACCGCGCGGCGACGTCGCCGGATTTTTCCGCGCGCCCGTCGGCGCGCCGGAGGGCGAAAACCCCGTTTTTCGCGGGTTTTCCGCGTTTTTCGGCGGGAGGGAAATTTTTTCGGAAACCCGAAAAAAAACCGTCGGCGGCCCTCGGCGACGCGCGTCCGACGCCGCAAGCCGCGCGTCGATGCGATTTTTTCTCGCCGAGTTATCCGCGTTCTTAGATCACGTAAAGCGGCGCGGGTTGCCTAAGTCCCCGCCGTCGCGCGCGACGCGCCCGATTTTTTCGCGGCCAAACGACGCCTCCGACGGCCGCGAGGGTCCTTACGAGTCGGATTCGGGAAGGAACCGCGCGTCCGGGGAAAAATCCGCGAGGTCGCCGGAGGCCCGGGTTCGAAGTTCGGACCGGGCTCTCGCGGTTTCCCGCGCGGGGCGGGGACGCCGAAAATCGAGGAGACGCGCCTTTCGACGCCGAACGCGACGCCGCGAACCGCGTCTCGATATCTCTCCGCGTTCGCCCGGAAAAAATTCGCGAAATCGCCTTCCGGAAGCCGATTCGGGGCCGACCTCCACGCCGCACCGCGGCTCCGATCGGGTCGGGACCGGTCGGAATCGAAAGAGGAGCTTCTCGTCTACGGGATCGCCGAGTTTCGGGGTCGCCGGTTCGAAAACCTCGGAGTTATTAGCTCCCGAAAAGCTCGACTTTCGCGCTCGCCTTTTCGGACTCTAGTTTTCTAAGAAAACGGAGGCGGGGTCGCGGTATACGAACGTCACGGCGGATCTCGAGCTTGCTCGATCGGCCGCGCGCCGGAAACGAACCGTTTTCTGGAAGTTGAACCTAGATCGCCCGGGGAACTCGGGAAAAACGTTAAAAAAATTCTACGAAAATTGTTTATAACAAATGTTTAAACAATTTTCCTTGTTTACCGCGCGAACCGAGCGCCGATTTTTTTCCGGGTAGCCGACGCCGAGACGCGTCCGACGGCGCAAACCGCGTTTCGATCCGACGCCGGAGCTCGGAGATATCGAATTTCGAAAAAACGCGCTCCCCCACCCCCCTTCCCGGCCACGCCCCCTCCGCGGCGAAAACCTCCGCGGAATCGAACCGTTTTCCGGGACCGGACGCGGAATCGCGCGGGGAACGCGGGAAAAATGCCGAAAAAATTCCCCGGAAATTGTTTACGGAAATTGTTTAAACAATTTCGCGAATTCGCGGAGCGGCGATTCCGCGAAAAACGCCGTCTGACGCGCGAGGGCGACTCGTTTCGGAAACTTCAAACCGCGATTCGATCCGACGTCGGGTCGCGGAGGAATTAATTCGCGAAAACGAAAACGTTTCGCAAACGTTTGCCCGTGACGTCACGAGTAGCGAGGTTCGACGCCCCCGTGCGCCCGAACGCGCGGACCGAGAGGTCCGAAACTCCGGATCCCTCTACTAGCCGGGGCGGGGAACGCGATGCGCGCGTTTTCGAACCCGGCAAAAAATTGTTTATAGGAATTGTTTAAACAATTTTTCGAAATCGCGACGCGGCGGTTTTTGAAAAAATACCCTCCGACGCGCGAGGGCGAGTCGTTTTCGGGATTGGAAACCGCGAGGCGATCGGACGTCCCGTTCCGGAGGAATTAATTCGCAAAGTCGCGAATCGGCGAAACGTATTGAAAACGTTTGCCCGTGACGTCACGAGTAGCAAAGTTCGGCGCCCCCGTGCGCCCGAACGCGCCGACCGAGAGGTCTGTAACCTCGGATTCCTCGACTAGCCGAGGCGGAGAACGCGATGCGCGCGTTTTCGAACCCCGGACGAATTTGTTTATAGGAAAAGTTTAAACAATTTTCCTAATTCGCGACGCGGCGGCTTTGAAAAAAATACCCTCCGACGCGCGACGGACAGTCGTTTTCGGAATTCGAAACCGCTAGCAGATCCGACTTCCGGTTGCGGGGGAATTAATTCGCCAAATCGCGTTTTCGAAACGTATTTTCGGCGGCCCCTTGCGCCCGAACGAGCCGACCGAGAGGTCTGTATCCTCGGATTCCTCGACTAGCCGAGGCGGAGAACGCGATGCGTCGGTTTTCGAACCCCGGAAAAAATTGTTTATGGAAATTGTTTAAACAATTTTTGTAAATCGCGACGCAGCGATTTCGAAAAAAATACCCTCCGACGCGCGAGGACGAGTCGTTTTCGAAATTCGAAACCGCGAGGAGATCGGACGGCCGGTTGCGGAGGAATTAATTCGCAAAATTCGCGAATCCGACTTACGTATTGAAAACGTTTGCTCGTGACGTCACGAATAGCAAAGTTCGGCGGCCCCTTGCGCCCGAACGCGCCCACCGAGAGGTCTCAAACCCCGGATTCCTCGACTAGCCAAGGCGGAGAACGCGATGCGCGCGTTTTCGAACCCCGGACGAATTTGTTTATAGCAAAAGTTTAAACAATTTTCCTAATTCGCGACGCGGCGGCTTTGAAAAAAATACCCTCCGACGCGCGACGGACAGTCGTTTTCGGAATTGGAAACCGCGAGCCGATCCGACTTCCGGTTGCGGCGGAATTAATTCGCCAAATCGCGTTTTCGAAACGTAATTTCGGTGGCCCCTTGCGCCCGAACGGGCCGACCGAGAGGTCTGTAACCTCGGATTCCTCGACTAGCCGAGGCGGAGAACGCGATGCGCGCGTTTTCGAACCCCGGACGAAATTGTTTATAGGAATTGTTTAAACAATTTTTCGAAATCGCGAGTTGGCGATTTTGCAAAAAATACCCTCCGACGCGCCAGGACGAGTCGTTTTCGAAATTCGAAACCGCGAGGAGATCGGACGGCTGGTTGAGGAGGAATTAATTCCCAAAGTCGCGTTTTCGACACGTGTTTTTGTAAACATTAGTACGTAGCGAAATTGGACGGCCCCGTGCGCCCGAACGGAGCGACCGAGACGGCTCAAACTTCGGATTCCTCGACTAGCCGAGGCGGAGAACGCGATGCGTGCGTTTTCGAACACCGGAGAAAATTGTTTATGGAAATTGTTTAAACAATTTTTCTAAATCGCGACGCGGCGGATTCGCAAAAAATAGCACAAGACGCGCGAGAGCGAGTCGTTTTCGGAATTCGAAACCGCGAGCCGATCCGACGTCTGGTTGCGGAGGAATTAATTCGCAAATTCGCGTTTCGGACTTGCGTATTGAAAACGTTCGCCGTGACGTCACGAATAGCAAAGTTCGACGCCCCCGTGCGCCCAAACGCGCCGACCGAGAGGTCTCAAACCCCGGATTCATCGACTAGCCAAGGCGGAGAACGCCATGGGCGCGTTTTCGAACCTCGGACGAATTTGTTTATAGGAAAAGTTTAAACAATTTTCCTAATTTGCGACGCGGCGATTTTTAAAAAAATACCCTCCGACGCGCGACGGAGAGTCGTTTCCGGAATTGGAAACCGCGACCCGATCCGACTTCCGGTTGCGGAGGAATTAATTCCCAAAATCGCGTTTTCGACACGTACTTTCGGCGGCCCCTTGCGCCCGAACGGGCCGACCGAGAGGTCTGTAACCTCGGATTGTTAGACTAGCCAAAGCGGAGAACGCGTCGCGTCGGATTTCGAACCCCGGACGAAATTGTTTATAGGAATTGTTTAAACAATTTTTGTAAATCGCGACGCGGCGAGTTGGCAAAAAATACCCTCCGACGCGCCAGGACGAGTCGTTTTCGGAATTCGAAACCGCGAGGAGATCGGACGGCTGGTTGCGGAGGAATTAATTCCCAAAGTCGCGTTTTCGACACGTGTTATTGTAAACATTTGTACGTAGCGAAATTGGACGGCCCCGTGCGCCCGAACGGAGCGACCGAGACGGCTCAAACTTCGGATTCCCCGACTAGCGGGGGCGGAGAACACGACGCGTCGGTTTTCGAACCCCGGAAAAAATTGTTTATAGAAATTGTTTAAACATTTTTTTTAAATCGCGACGCGACGGATTCGCAAAAAATAGCACAAGACGCGCGAGAGCGAGTCGTTTTCGGAATTCGAAACCGCGAGCCGATCCGACCTCTGGTTGCGGAGGAATTAATTCGCAAAGTCGCGAATCGGACTTGCGTATTGAAAACGTTCGCCGTGACGTCACGAATAGCAAAGTTCGACGCCCCCGTGCGCCCCAACGCGCCGACCGAGAGGTCTGAAACTCCGGATTCCTCGACTAGCACGGGCGGAGAACACGACGCGTCGGTTTTCGAACCCCGGACGAAATTGTTTATAGGAAATGTTTAAACAATTTTTCTAATTCGCGACGCGGCGATTTTTAAAAAAATACCCTCCGACGCGCGACGGAGAGTCGTTTCTGGAATTGGAAACCGCGACCCGATCCGACTTCCGGTTGCGGAGGAATTAATTCGCCAAATCGCGTTTTCGAAACGCATTTTCGGCGGCCCCTTGCGCCCGAACGGGCCGACCGAGAAGTCTGTAACCTCGGATTCCTCGACTAGCCGAGACGGAGAACGCGATGCGTGCGTTTTCGAACCCCGGACGAAATTGTTTATAAGAAATGTTTAAACAATTTTTCTAAATCGCGACGCGGCGATGTCGAAAAAAATACCCTCCGACGCGCCAGGACGAGTCGTTTTCGGAATTCGAAACCGCGAGGAGATCGGACGGCTGGTTGAGGAGGAATTAATTCCCAAAGTCGCGAATCGGACTTGCGTATTGAAAACGTTCGCCGTGACGTCACGAGTAACGAAGTTCGACGCCCCC
>BLKR01008425.1:15000-19822 GCA_011170035.1 Teleogryllus occipitalis
GCCATAGCGGTGCAATCACGCTTGACATTTGGATAAAAAGGCCGGCATCTGCATCGGGTTTCCCCTAGGGCTTAGGATCGACTGACTCGTGTGCAACGGCTGTTCACACGAAACCCTTCTCCACATCAGCCCTCCAGGGTCTCGCTAGAGTATTTGCTACTACTACCAAGATCTGCGCCGACGGCGGCTCCAGGCAGGCTCGCGCCCAACCCTTCTGCGCTCACCGTCGCGACCCTCCTACTCACCGGGGCTTAACAGGGCTCCTGCGCCGCGCTAGCTGGTTAGGCATCGCGCGGCGCCCCCGACGCGGGACGTGCGGGCACCCTAGCCTTGCCGCCGGCGGTAAAGTATAGGCACGACGCTTCAGCGCCATCCATTTTCAGGGCTAGTTGCTTCGGCTGGTGAGTTGTTACACACTCCTTAGCGGATTCCGACTTCCATGGCCACCGCCCAGCTGTCTTAAGCAAACAACGCCCTTCATGGTATCCCATAAGCGTCGGTTTAGGCGCCTTAACTCTACGTTTGGTTCATCCCACAGCGCCAGTTCTGCTTACCAAAAATGGCCCACTGGACACTCACGATCCTTTCGCCGGCATCACGTACGGTCTAGGTTTGAGGATGCCGGCGTTCTCACCCATTTAAAGTTTGAGAATAGGTTAAGGCCGTTTCGACCCTAAGGCCTCTAATCATTCGCTTTACCGAATGAGATTCGGTTCACAATTTCTTTCAAGTCTCCGAGCGCCAGCTATCCTGAGGGAAACTTCGGAGGGAACCAGCTACTAGATGGTTCGATTAGTCTTTCGCCCCTATACCCAGCTCAGACGATCGATTTGCACGTCAGAATCGCTACGGACCTCCACCAGGGTTTCCCCTGGCTTCGTCCTGGCCGGGCATAGTTCACCATCTTTCGGGTACCAACGTGTGCGCTCTAGGTGCGCCGCGAACGACGCCCCGGGAGTGCGGGCCGGAGTTTTGTGTCGGCGCCCCCCGCGAGGAGAAGCGCCGCCCCGCGCCATCCTCCCTCGCCGAGACGCGCGCGGTGGTCAACCGCGCCGCCCGGCTTCACTTTCATTCCGCCTTTGGGTTTAGTACCTCCCATTGACTCGCGCACATGTTAGACTCCTTGGTCCGTGTTTCAAGACGGGTCGGAAAGTAGACTGAGACTTACGCCGCCGGTTGATCCAAGGCGAGTTATTCACTCAAGCCCCCCTCTCCTGTCACCGCGCGAACGTGTCGATGGGATACGCGCGAGGACGAGCCCCTTCGGGCCGCCCGCCGCGCGCTGGCTAACCACCGCGTTCCGCGCTTGCGAAGGGCCGAAGCCAAGGTCCGGAGAGGCCCGCCGCCCCCTCGCCCGCCTTGCGACGGGGTAGGTGACGGTCGAGACGTCTTCCACGTATTTCATGACCGTCGTAACTGCCGCCCCGCTACGGGGCGGGCTTACACGGCGGCCGGGAAAGCGCCGGCCCGGGCGCTGTGAAGCCGCCCGCCGAAACGCGCACCGGGGACTCGGCGCCGAGACGCGGCCGAGACCGCGCCCGCGGCGCCGATAATAACCCCGGGCCTTTGGCCGCCGACCAACGGATCGCGACGCACTATGGCGAAGGAAAAGTGCACACCGCCCCTCGTACAGACTCGCGGGGGTTCCGTTTCCCCCGCTCAGAGCAGGATCCGCCCGACCGGGCTCTGCGGAAGACCGACGAGATAGCCGAAGCTAGTCTGCGGCCGCGCAGCGGTCGGGTAGCTCGAGCGTGCACGCGGGCGGTGATGAGTTTCCCCGGCCTAGTTTGCTCAATTACCTTCCGTTTCCCCTTGGGCGGTTTCACGTACTCTTGAACTCTCTCTTCAAAGTTCTTTTCAACTTTCCCTCACGGTACTTGTTCGCTATCGGTCTCGTGGTTGTATTTAGCCTTAGATGGAGTTTACCACCTGCTTAGGGCTGCGACCTCAAGCAACCCGACTCTGAGGAGACGAGCCTCCCGGGCGCGCACGTCGTCCACTACGGGCCTGGCACCCTCTGCGGGCCGTGGCCCCTTTCAAGAGGACTTGGAACGATCCAGCGCGCGCCGGGGAACGGCCGCTCCCTAACACCACATTTCTCGCCGACCGATCGGCCGGGAGATTCGGTGCTGGGCTTCTCCCTGTTCACTCGCCGCTACTAAGGGAATCCTGGTTAGTTTCTTTTCCTCCCCTTATTAATATGCTTAAATTTAGGGGGTAATCACGCCTGAGCTGAGGTCGTAAGTGTTTTAAATAAAAAAAATCGGGCGCGGCCGCGGGGGTCCGCACCCGTCCTCCTGCGCCGAAGCGCGAAGGAACCCACGCATCTGACGACGGCTGCGGCGTCGCCGCCGAGCTCGGCGCACTCACGAATGGGTGCGCGGCCCGGCGGGCGCGCCTACGCGCACCGTCGCCGATAGTCGCGTCGGAGCGCATCGCTGCGCTCCGCGTGGCGCCGTTCCCGTCTCGCAAAGTCGCCGTGCTAGAACGCCCCCTCCCCTCGACGAGGAGAAATTGTAACCGTCTCCTGCGGAGCCATTAAAAGGGCTCGACGCGACAGGGTGCGCTCCTCCGAATCTCTCCCGGCAGCCGGGGACGCCCGTCGCCGCTCGGGCGCCCCTCGCGCTCGTCAGGTGGTCTCGCACGCTCTCCACCTTTTTGTCGGAGCGCCGCGGTCCTCGGCCTGTCGACTCTTCGGCCGACCGCGCTCTCGGCGCGCCGGAAACTCATCGGGGGCGATCGGGGATTAAACGACGCATTTAAGGGAAAACCGTCAGTGACCCGCCGTCTGCCCTTCGCCCGACTAGCGGTTGAAATGCGAAAGCGACGGGGCGAAAAAGAGCTCTGGCGGGTGTGAGCCGGCTAACCCCAACGTCGGAGCCCGTAGGCTCCAGTACTAACGACCGACCCTCAGACAGGCGTAGCCCGGGAGACAATCCGCGGGCCGCAATATGCGTTCAAAACGTCGATGTTCATGTGTCCTGCAGTTCACATGTCGACGCGCAATTTGCTGCGTTCTTCATCGACCCACGAGCCGAGTGATCCACCGCCCAAGGTTGTACAATTTGGTTTCGCTAAAAGCGAGCGAGAGACCGTCCCCCGCCGACCCCGCCCGCCCCGGGGCGAAGCCGGCCGGCCTCGATGGTTAAGGGGATGTTTAGAGATCGCCAGGACGTGGGCCGCCATTTCGGAGGCGGCCCGGCACCGGTGGCGAAAACCCTTTAATGCTGAAACGCAACCACGACTCGGGAAAGAGGTCAGGAAAAGGATGTTATAATCACAAGCATATCATTTTTCTTTAGAGTCTTTCTGTTTAACGTCCGGTGTTGCCTTACTTAAAGCCGGACGGGCCATAGTTTTGAGCGAATTTCGCTCGAGGGCGTACCACAAACCCTCCGTGCTCGGCATATAGCTCAGCACTCTCTCAGTCGGATTCCCAGTTTTTCTGTTTAACGTCCGGTGTTGCCTTCATTACAGCCGGACGGCCAAAGTTTGAGCGAATTTCGCTCGAGGGTGCACCACAAACCCTCCGTACCACCATCCACCAGCGTCAGGACTCCCGCGTGGGGGCCCGCCGACGTGCTCCAAGCTCTCTCTCTGTCTTCGGTCGCCGATTTTCGCTCGGACTCCCGAGAGGGGCCCGGCGAAAACCGAAAAAAAAAATACATCAGCTTTCGAGGGGTGGTTCAGGTCCCTCTGTGCTCGGCGTTGTCGCTCAGCACTCTCGTGAAAGCTCTCTCGGTCGCTGATTTTCGCTCGGGCTCCCGTGAGGAGCCCGGCGAAAAACGAAAAATATATATAAGCTTTCGAGGGGTGGCTCAGGTCCCTCTGTGCTCGGCGTTGTCGCTCAGCACTCTCGTGAAAGCTCTCTCTGTCTCCGGTCGCTGATTTTCGCTCGGACTCCCGAGAGGGGCCCGGCGAAAAACGAAAAAAAAAAAAAAATACATCAGCTTTCGAGGGTTGCCCAGGCCCTCTGTGCTCGGCGTTCCCGCTCAGCACTCTCGTGAAAGCTCTCTCGGTCGCCGATTTTCCCTCGGACTCCCGTGTGGGGCCCGGCGAAAAACGAAAAAAAATACATCAGCTTTCGAGGGGTTGTCAGGCCCTCTGTGCTCGGCGTTCCCGCTCAGCACTCTCGTGAAAGCTCTCTCGGTCGCCGATTTTCGCTCGGACTCCCGTGTGGGGCCCGGCGAAAAACGAAAAAAAAATACATCAGCTTTCGAGGGGTTGCTAAGCCCTCGTGAAAGCTCTCTGTCTCTCTGCGCCTTCCCTGCGCGCGCGGCTCGGCTTGACTTTTTTCCCAAGGCTTTCTCGAGAAAAAAGCTCGAGTTCGGCCAAGATCCGCCCCGACCGACTCCGAAGAGTGTGCCGGGGCGTTGATTTCGCCCTCGCGGGCACCCACCCGGCCGCCAGACGCGGCGCGAGCGTATAGGAGCAAGCTTAGAGATGGAAGCCAGAGTTTAAGACTATTACTCGTCCCAAATCTTGCGGCGTGCCCCACCTCACCCGACACCGCCAACGGGTCACAGCCCGGCACCCACCAGTTTCAGATGATGGTGTACCGAACCTCACCAATGACGTCGCAATAAGCTACAGCCGAGTCCTTCGTCTATCGACACAGCTTCCACCCCAGATGCTCTATGAAAGAAGAGAAAGATGTTAGAACGGCGGAGACGCCCGAGCGGACTCGGTGCTCCAGAAAGAGAAAAGCTTCAGTTTCGCCGCGTGCGCCGAGAGTGTGCGCTCTCCGGTGCCCGCCACAACCAGTTCACCTCCCGTCAATTCCTTTTTTTTTCAATTCCTTTGCGGAAATAAAACGCCCTCG
>BLKR01008426.1:0-19817 GCA_011170035.1 Teleogryllus occipitalis
ATACCTTTCACTTATTAATTTGTATTTTAGATCAAACTTGTGGCTTTCGTTCCAATATCTTTTTAAGAATTTATCCTTCCATTCCTTATAATTAGTCGGTTCCGGTACTAAAGAGGTCAACCAATGATGTGCCTTGGACTACATGGCTTGTTCTACTATATGCAATTTTAATCTTTCGGGGATATTATTTATCATAAAATAATTCTCTAATTTTGAAATAAACGACCACGGTTGTTCTTTCATATCACCATGAAATTTTAGGTGGCTTGGTATTACAAGCGCCGATGCATTCATTGCTATATTTCCCCGCGAACGCATGAATTCGTTTTCTAACTGTTCAATCTTGTCCTTAATGTCCGACATGTATTTCCCAGATTCAGATTCTTGCACCATTTTAATGTTTCTAAGTCCCTCCTGTATTCGTTTTTCTAATTTACTATCCGAATTAACTAATTTAGATTCTATGTTTTCAATTTTTTCGCCATGTTGAAGCGACATTGCGTTTAAATCATCTACACGCGATTCGACGATTGTCAACTTTTCGCATTGTTGGTCATGTAAATGTCCCAATGTCACAATGCTCTCCTGTAAATTATTAACTTTGGAATTAATTTTGTCGCCAGATTCTTTTAATTCCCTCTGCATTTGGTCAACTTGATTATTAAAAGACTCAATTTTACAATGAATAATATTGAATTCAGCCGATGTATCCACCCGTAATTGCACTATTTCCTCGTGTATTTCCTGACGAAAATTCTTCAATTCTAATGACATTTTCGATGTCATTCCTTCCAATTTAGCGTTATTTTTTTCTAATTTAGTATTAATATCTGAAGTAATTCCCTCTAATTTAGTATTAATATCTGAAGTAATTCCCTCTAATTTAGTATTCATATCTGAAGTAATTCCCTCTAATTTAGTATTCATATCTGAAGTAATTCCATCTAATTTAGTATTATTATGCTCAAGTTTTGCGTTCATTTCTGCTAACATTTTAAGAATTAAATTATTAGGGTCCATATTTCCTAACGGTGCAGCCATTATTTCTTTTTCTTGTGGTTCAATCTCAATAATTTCACGCGAGATTTCTCCCTCGGGATTAGTATTAGCAGACGCCATATCATCTACATTAACATTCTCCATACGCAATTCTTTGCTCCTAGTATCCATTTTGAATTCTAATACAAATTAAAATCTCTGTTAAATTATTTTAAAATCACACCAATGAAATGGTCTTGGCTCTTTCTTATAATCAACAATTAATTTCAAATGTCAATCCATAAATTTCAGATTCCCTTTGGATCACTTTATTATAATTTATAAGACTAATTTTATCCGTGTCACCAATTGTTATAAATTATAACAAATTATGCATCACGTTGGCGCGCCATTTTGAGATATACAAATTTTTCTCTCTACTTTAATATCTCGCAAAGATCTTAGCGTCCGGCTTGCTGGGCCAATGGGTCACGATATATATAATCCTTATTACCTTTATAATGGATTATAGGATCCGCAGACTATACAGCGCTGCTGGGAATCTGAAATTAGAATGATTCTAACTCCTAGTTCATTACTGTTTGGATTGACTAAATGAAAGATCACTTTCTTTTCTAAAGACAAAGTTTATTGTTACCTTTTTGCAAACAATATAGTGAATTTAATACATGATTTTAATGTTAGGCCTTTGATCAAGATATCTTTGAATTTAGAATTTTATACCGCGGTTAACTTATCTATTCTTCTGTTGATGTCCCTCGAAGACTTCTCAGCCGAAATATCTTGCGAGCTTGCCGTAGTCCAAAGTTCCAAGAAATCCTCTTCTGCTCCTATCCAAGATGGTGTCAAACTATCGAAATTATCAGTCCCGATTACGTCCTATGACATAGTCCCGAAACCTATAACTCAATCACCACTCCCCACAAAGTTCCAATTTATGCATCAATATTACTTCCACATGCAATATCTGCAATATTATTTACTGTCCTTAAACTTTCACGATCTGAAAACCCGACTCTGACTATCTGCACTCCACTCGCTCTCTCTCACGATCCGTTCAGACACGCGATGCCGGTCAGAATCAATTCTTCTTGCATGATTCACCCCTCGAAGCTTCCTATTAAACTCCCTTCTTTTTTTTTTCATAACATTTGACCGTCCTTCTCTCACCCAGCCAATCCATGCGTTCGTTATATTTTGATGTAGCTAACCTTTCGATCGTCTAAACTTCTTAATGCATATTCCACCATATTGTCTTCAAATAAATGTTAGTTTATATTCATGTGACATATCGGTATGTCACAATATATATATTTATATAAAATCGCTGTTATTCACTACCTACTTTCATTATCTTGATCTTGTTCCGCATCATCCTGTTACATCAGACCTAGAGTAGCAATGGAATTATCTAATGCTTTCCCAACACAGCCATGCCTTTTATGACGTAATACGTTGAATACGATAAACAAAAATCCAGAAGAGGCGAACACAAAGAGGTCTGTAAATGGTAAGTCGATGGTATTAAACTACGGAACGCGAATGTGGTGGAGAGAGAAACCGTGGACGAAGGCAGGGGGAAGGCCGCATCGGCAACTGGTGTGACACCTCGCTGAGCACGGAGACCCGCTCGGCTAAAAGCAGACCACGAGATGGAAATAAGCTTATGCCAACGGGCTCTAAAAGCGTATCACAAACACCCATTGTATTATGCAAGCATGAAACACATCCCGCAAACAAAAGGCCATTTTCAAGTATTAAATTTTCGCCCGAGTGTAAGCCAGAGCGCCTTACGGAAACTTACGCCCGCATCGAATTTCAAGAGGTGGGTAGTGAAAGTGACACAGGCCTCCTACTACAGTCATGCGTTCTTTTGAGACAATGAGAACGGACAACGCAAGCCAATGCCGGCGAACAAGAGGAGACATGCGACAGGACTGGATAGATATTCAAACGAAAACCTAAACAAACACCGAATCATCCTCCATCTCGATCTTCGTCCAGTTTCCCTGATCCATTGAGCAAATGATAAGATGGCCCCTTGTTTTGCTTCTGGACACAAATGTAACTTCATTATCTGTGCACGTCTTCTAGAATTCAGTGAGAAATATAGTTATTCAAATTATCGTTTTCATGTTGTCGCGACAGGAAGTTTTATTCCGAAGGACAACATGGATAAGAGCCCAAAATGTATTGCTTACTTGTCCTTGAAAATATTTTTTTTTTATATGGGAGCTTGCTTTTTTTCTCTCTTCATTCATTCAAAATTCAAGTAGTATATGACTTAGTGTAGGGATCGCAGAATTTTGAAAATATACACACAATTCACTTCTCCCCATAGCACGTCATACACAGTTTTAACTGTTTTTTTACGTAAAATAAATAAATAATTCACTTACGAGTTGTAGGCATAGTAAGTACCAAATCTGAAGATAAAGGTATTTTTACTACTTCGAGGTGTCTGACTCTCATCATTGTATGCGCTGTTTCTCTTTTCCTCTTTCTCGTTGCTTCTCTTGTTTTCGCTCTCGCTCTGGCAGACACTCGAAGTCATTAAACTACTCTGACTATACTAACAAACGTTCATTCTGAATTAGCATTATACGGACATTTCTCTAGGGTGAAAAAGAAAATAATTTGCATTGTAAAAGCCGTGTCATCAAGAATTCGATGTGTGATTTGGCTTCTTGATAATTACATTCATCTACAAGGAAGAATTCTGGAAGAGATCTTACTCGAAAGCGTGACCAGTTACGTGTGAAGTTAACAACAATTGTCATTTATCCTACAAAGATGCTTGAAATTGGAAAAATGAATGTATAATTCATTTTTATTCATATGTATGTATAGGCGTCAAATTGCGTTGAGAAAATATCACAAATATTAAAGAATGGTCATTACTTTGACTAAGTAGTAATGAGTAAATATAACAAATTATGAATGATTTCTTTGTATACCTGCATTATAAACGACAGTTTTCGTTGCAAGACATCGTCAACCTAAGGGCATTTTATGGCGCGGCCCGTCACCCACGCTCTTCCTCCCTGTCCGATGACCAACCAGTGCTCAGCCTCGCGTCCCGTCCTTGCCACCCGTTCACTCTGCCCATTCTCGACACTTATCTCCATAGCCAGTCCCCCCGCCCGTCCTCCCTGCCCATCCAACCAGCGGGGCACCGCCCCAGCCGGGACAACCTCTAAACTCCCGACCGGTTTCTCGGAGTATGTGCTAGTGTAGTGCATGTTAGTGTAAGTGTGTGTTTGTAAGGGGAGAGGATTGGACAAGGAAGAGGAAGGAAAGATCGCGCGCGGTCCGTGGCCCGTTTGGTAGGGCACTACTCCGGCATTCGCTTGGTGTTGAACGGAGAAACCACAGAAAACTACCGATCAGAGCAGCCAGCCGCTAGAATTCTCCTCCAGACAGCGACTGAATTCGACCTAGCTGAAAAGCTAATGTCGAAAATCCTGCCGCCATCAGGACTCGAACCTAGGGCCTCCCTGTGAGTGGCGCTGCAGCGACATCAGTTGATGCACTGAGCCACCGCTCCAGGCACGAGCTCTAACCATTTCCCTAGTCATGTTGCCATCATCGTGAATAGAATTACCAACTACATATCCCGGCGCCCGTAGCCTCTCTTATGCCAGGAGCAACGGCACGCCCGTCAGTCGTGTGGAACCTCTCGTTTCTGTGGCCGCTGCACTGAGCTACCGCTCCCTGTACCCATTTCGGCGTGCTCGCTGGTAGGGCAGCAACCCAGAGCGCGGCGCGTCGCCATGTGTCCACGCGGCGACCGGCGCGGGATGCCCTTACTCGCGATATGGGTCAGCGACAGCCAAGGCGCGTGTCGAATTCTCCCCGGCCGGCGCACAAGGGGCACATTGATACAGACGCGCCCGCGGCCTACATATATTAATCTCCGTGTCCCGGGAGGGCCGCGGAGCGCGCGCGCTCTGCCGGCAGGACGGCGCGGCGCAGCGCAACGCGGCGCTCCCACAGCGACGCTCGCTCATCCGCCTCGCGAGCGCCCCACCCCCCACCGCCACGCCCACCCGACGCGGCGCGACGGCTGCTAATGGAGTGCTCGCCCGCGCACTGCCTCAGCCAGAACGCGTGCCGAGCGGCGCTTTTGGGGGAACTCGTGCTCTTCTTACTGCAGTCCACTCCGGTTATAGTGAACGCTCGGTTATAGTGAACCCTCGGTTATAGTGAACCCTCGGTTGTAGTGAACCCTCGGTTGTAGTGAACCCTCGGTTATAGTGAACCCTCGGTTATAGTGAACCCTCGGTTATAGTGAACCCTCGGTTATAGTGAACCCTCGGTTATAGTGAACCCTCGGTTATAGTGAACCCTCGGTTATAGTGAACCCTCAGTTATAGTGAACCCTCGGTTATAGTGAACCCTCGGTTATAGTGAACCCTCGGTTATGGTGAACTTACAGTCACTGGTCCAGTTTCACTTACAATACAAATAAGAATTAGAAGATTCGGTTATAGTAAACCTGAACCTCCGCCATAGTGAACTCGGATATAGTGAACCCTCTGTTATAGTGAACTTAAGTCACTGGTTGCGTTTCACGTACATTACAAATAAGCATAAGAAGATTTGGTTATAGTGAACGTGAACCTCGGATATAGCGAACGTAGGAAATAAATCCCGGAAATTAATAATTGTACCTCGCATGTTATTACGCAAGTAAAAGGGCCTTCGGAGAGTGGGACGGTGTTCCAACAGTGCAAGAAGCATTGAAATGAACCAGAGACCTGAGGAAGACCACGAAAAGATGGTCGAAACTTCGGCAACACGGACTTCGACGCGGCGTCACCTAGACAGCCAAGATCATTCATCCTCGCATCAGTCCACAGAAAGCCTCGACAAGAGGTGAACCTGGCAAAATCTTCGGAATTATGTGACTTAGTCAGCGAAGTGAGATGAAGGTCGTAATAGGTGATTTCGTATTTGCCTCCAGAATTTTTTAAGCTGTTATTTTCAACGTTGGCAGTGCTCTAAAAGGGCATTCAAATGTATCTTGAAACCCCACAGAAGTGGATAAATTATAATCGATCAATGTGGTTCTAAGATCACGGCAATCTTCATACTACGGAGGAAAATGGAATGGGTTGCAATCGGGCTGTCTTTTAGGAAGGTGTGTAAATGGCTTAGGAAAAGTTGACCGATAGATTATTCATTTCTTTGGAATGCCATTACAGTTCTTAAAATTCGCATACCAATGCCATTGACCGTGGATATTTTCTAAAGTAATAGTTCATTATTACGCAACTGTTATCTTGCTACATTGAGAGATACTAAAATATGATTGCAACACGTTTATGGGCAGGTCTGACTGTAAGAAAATGCCGGAGTTTCCACGAAACAATTACGCAACTTTTTCAATTTTCATTTTAATTAAAAAAAATTGTAAACGTCCGTTAAGCGTTGAAAGACAAAGCTATCAAGTTTCATTAAGTGTCTATCAAACTATCATTAAGAGTTCAAAAAAGTGCTGATAATAAAAGTCCTGACAGTTTAAACAGTCACTCCTTACCTAAACAAGGGTATAGAAAACAAATACTACGCTAAAGACCGTCGTTTATCCCCTCTCCCATTAATTAATACGCGACTGTTAATGATACAAGTGAAGAGGAACTGACCAAGATTCATTGAGTTGAGGGTTAACGGGAAGTTGGATGTGCATATTGTGACAACCTCGTAGGACGATCTCTGAACGTTGAGCGTTATCTTTATTTCAATCCTCACTCCCAAACCTTTTCAGCCATTACTTCAATGAAAGGGTTTGATGAATGGGTGATGATATGATTTCACTAATGATGAGGTAATGAGAGAAATTACGAACTTAAGAAAATATTTTACAACCTTATACATTCGTCGATCTATGCTCCTTTTGCAGTGTGTTTGGGTACTACATGAAAAAATGAGTTTTACAAAACTTGCGCTATTGGTTAACCTAAGTACAAAATGTCAATGAAATTCTCGTTCTCGTAAAAGTTCTTTAGTCAATGTATTTTAATTTGTACTATATCTGACTGAAGATATATGCTAAGTCATCGAAAGCTATCTTATGAGTAAAGTGTTGATAATGACATCTTCAATTTCTAATATTCAAATGACAAAACCTGAACACTATACAAATTAAAAATAATATTTGATGTTTGAGAATTGAATTTTGTTTTTACATGGGACTACAAACAAATTTTCTTCTTTACCCGGGACTGAAAATATTAAAACATAATACTTTATTCAAAACTTCGTAACAATATGCCAAGATATATCGAATAACATTCTAAAGTTCGTAATTCGATAAATAATGTCTAAATGAATCACTTGAAACCATACCTGAATATTTTCTTGACGGGATCGACAAGGTTTTGCGTTTAACAATCACACGTCCATACTGCACAGCTACTCACCTGAAAAGAAAAAAGAACAAAAATTTTACAAGTGGGAATTGTCATGAACAGTGTGGTAATCCTCTCCTAAAATTAACTATTGGTGCTAAAATGTAGCTCAGTGCATCAACTGATGTCACTGCAGCGCTTCTGACCGAGAGGTCCTAGGTTCGAGTCCTGACGGCGGCAGGATTTTCGACACTAGCTTTTCAGCTAGGTCGAATTCAGTCGCTGTCTGGAGAATTCTAGCGGCCGGACGCTCTGATCGGTATTTTTCCGTGGTTTCTCTGATCAACACCAGGCGAATGCTGGTGGGAGAGTTCTGGTAAGGGGGAAACCCCACTAGCCGACGGTTGGTGGCGCCGGATCTCGCCATCCAGCGAGGGAAGATCACCGCCATCTTCCGAGAAGAAACATGCTCTGTACTAACGGGACTAATGACCGAAGCAGTTGACGCGCCCGGAAACACGAAAAAATCAACAAATCAACAATTGGTGCTAAAATGTACAGAGAGATTTTGTCGTACTACTTGCAACGGAATTAAAAGACCGAGAGATAATGTCACAAATCAGAAATTCCGTCATGTTTCATAAATCATACGCAGAATTTGAAAACTAAACAAAAATCAATTCTTTCTGCTGATCTGGGATGGGCACATTTCAGAGTTGTGCGTCATAAAACCTTGCAGAGTTCATTTTTAATTTTTTTAATTTCGCCACGTTTGAAACCTGGCACGCGTGCTGTAATAGGGTAGTGTACTCTGGTGTCTTAGAATAAAACGTTCCAAATTTTTAGGACATGTGCAGGGGTCAAAAATTATCACATTTTACTAATGAACATGTAGGTTGGGGAAATTTCGTAAAAGAGAGTTAGGCATGCGACATTTGCCTGTTTGTTACGCAACACCTGATGTATAAGTGCTCTGGAGATCCCTTCCGACACAGACAAGAATTGGATGATTAGTGTTTCCTGGCGCGCAAGCTGCTAACGTGATTAGTCCCGTAAGTGTAGTGTATTTTTTATCGCGGGAGTTGGCGGTGATCATCCCCCGCCAGATGGCGTGATTCGGCGCCGACCTGCACATCAGCTAGCGGCGTGTTCCAAACTAGATATTTCCCACCAGCGGGGCACCGTCACAACAAGGTCAATCTCTAAGCTCCCCACTGATCTCCGGACATGTGTAGTAGTATAATGCATGTGAGTGAAAGTGTGTGTAAGTACGGGACGAGAATAGGTCAAGGAAGAGGTAGCAAAGATTGCGCGCCGCCTGTTTGTTAGAGTTCTGTTCCGGCATTCGCCTGGTGTTTGCACGAGAAACCACGGGAAACTACCAATCAGAGCAGCCGACCGCTAGTTTTCTCATTCACACAGCCCCGCGGATGAATTCCACCCTCGTATGTTGAAATGTCAAAAGTCTAGGACCGCCCGGTCACAGGTATTGCAGTGAAATAAAATGATGCCCTGAGCCATCTGTGCCGGTGCAATCTAGATTCATGTACCTGCCGAACTTCCGAACACCTGAGCATAAGGGATTAGTTAACATTGGGAGGCAACTATCAATGTGTAACTCCGTTACATAAAAGTTTCCACTACATGTTGTTTGGCAAAAAGTTCAGTCACATTCGACCCCACTACATGCCCTAGAAGTTTGTAACATTATTTCTGAGACACCTGTAAAAAGGAAAGAAGTGGAGAGTGACTTTAGAGCGTTTCAAAAGTTTCCCCGCTATCAGAGTTTCGATGGTTTAACGGTTAGCTTACAGCTATACGATTGTAGTTTTAATTAGGATGTTATACGGAAGCCCGCGTGTTCAATCACGATCGACGTCGTGGATTTTAAGGGCGAAAGAATCCTTCGGATGGCAAATAAAGCCGGCTGTCCCATGTTGTAGATGCATCTACAGCGTGTAAAAGATAAAGTTTAAAAGAATCCTTTTCAAAAGATTTCATTTGAGATAAAGTGTGCAGGCAAACATAATGGATAAATTAATGTATACCACTCGGCAGTAAATATATTTTAAACCAGCCAGCTAAATTTTTGAACCAATGAGAAGTAATTCAACATCGACATTCGAGAGAAACCTGGGTCTGGAACGGTGTCATAGCAACATATTATACCGATTTGCATTTGCACAAAATTTCGTCTCAATAATGTTGGCTGAGAATTGAGGAGACGAGAGTTATGACCATAATGGCTTACACTACTTCCTTCAACCTTATAATGAAATTGCAGTTCAAGCACACCTCAAGCACCGTTCTTGTTTAAAGTAGGACTGTATTTCCGAGTCCATTATGATTAGATCAGCATTTCCATAAGTAAATTACGACAATTCCAAATGTACCCGTGCCCAACGAATAGACGGAAAACAAAGGGAGAGCATAGCCAGAAAACAGGAAGAAAATTTATGAAAGAGCACCCTTCATCAGGAGAAAAATGACATTTGATCCACGAAAGACCTGAAACACGTTACATCTTGACACGTCATATCCACTGCCTCTTACTTCGCCAGTTGTTTCAACTATTATTTCGTTCATTTCTGACGGCGTAAACGTCCAATTTCCGACTAATCAGGGAAATTCAACATTTTCGTCAAAACGGATTTAAGAGAGCAGGCTCGGATGTGACGGCCCACGCTGTATGTACAACTAGGCAAGCACAGCCTGCTCGCATGAAAAACACCCAACGGCGCTCAGTGGTGAAATAAAACGCAGAATACCCAGTTCCTCTGGCGCCCCGCCCCCTCCCCGCTCCACGGCGCGTAAATTTGTTTACGTGCACGCTGAATTCGGATTTACGCGCGCCTCCGCTACGGGAAAGAACGCGCCATTAATCACACTTGTCCCCGCTGGCGGCGCCACTGTCGGGGAGGGCGAGCGTGTGTAGGTTGGGGAAGGTGCCGTGCAGAGGAGGCTGTTGACGGCGAGGCAAGTGGGAGTGAGGGACCGAGAGAGTGAGCCAGTGCGAAGAAGAGAGCTAAGAACGAGAACAAACCCACACAAATCGACTTTGCGATGGTTCATTGACTATACGAGAAAACAGCCTTTCAAAGATTTACCTCATAAATAACAGATTTTACACTCCCAGTACTCTACCTACGAGAAAAGCCAATTTCGGGAATGTTTATTTATTCTTTCAAATGAGTTAAGTTGTTCTAAAGTTTTCCATGTGGCTTTATCAGCATTTGCAAATAATATGAGTAATTATAAAAGACCGCACTTTCATTAGTATTTATAAGAACAATTGTGACTATTTTTTATAGCTAAAACATTATCTGACTCTTCATCCTTAAATACAATGCTCACTTAAATAAATGCAGGTAATTGAATAGAATAATGTAGATTAATATTTTAAATAAATTATACTACATGCTTTCAAAAAACGAAAATTAGAAACAAACTAAATTAGATATTTCAAAATGTACAATTCTCCACAGTATTATTTGTATGAGTGATAGTGGTGGAAATGAGGATGGGATAAGGGAGGTGTGAAAATATATGAATACGGATGGGAAGTTGACAATGGTAGCAGAAAAGAGAGCGGGCGTGTCTGTGATGAAGTAGACGAGGAAGAAGTAAAAGGCAAAACGATAAGAGCATTAACGTTTTACATGAGGAGGCAATGCTGCTACAGGGTACGTGAAGTTAAAAAATGTTTGTGCACGACACAAAGTTCCAAACCGGTGGCTGTGACATATTATGTGCAATTAAATGTTGGTTTAAAAACAGACTGTGGAAAAATGTACATGTCAGGAATATATAAACACTCCAGGAGCAATTCAATTGTTCATTTATGGTAAAAGAAATAAATTTGTTTGTACAGAAAAATTTACACAAAGATAAAACTAATGGTGATATGGAATAAGTAAAGCAAAAGGAAGGATTGATTGATAATTTTTTCCGGGAGAGTCAACTACTTAGTCCCGTAAGTGCAGTGCATGTTTTTATCGCCGGAGGTGGCGATGATTTTCCCGTGGATAACGAGATCCGGCGCCGACATACTACTATAACCTACGGAAAACTACCAATCAGAGCAGCCGGCCGCTAGAATTCTCCTCCAGACAACAGCTGAACTCGAACTCCTAGCTATACATTCTTTACTTATAAAGTAATACTTCGGTTCTACTATGTTAGGAAACCGAAAAATTGAGAAAATGATTTAAAATGTACATAGGGCGGCGATAGATGGTAGCTGGCAAGAGTACCTACCAAAAAGCTCGCTCAGACCATTGAAATTTGAAAACTAACTAGTACGAGAAAGTCAGTGCCATTCTGAAGCACCACTAGTTGGTGCATGTTTTCCTGAAATTAAAAAATATCACTGACATGAAATGTGTGGATATCACTTGATCATTTGTTCTGTTAGCAGGACCCAGCGAGCTAGAATATTCTACATAGAGTGGCTGAAGAAGTGCCCCCATCTTTGCAAATTGAAGCTAGGTTTTTTGCAGTTAAAGCAGCGCCCTTTGGAGAAACAGAGTATTCTAGTATTCCGTTTGGGGCTGGCAAGAGCGATACGTAATATAAATTCTCTTACTGTGTGTTTCACGGCGAAAAACAAATCATTTAAAAACAAATCACAATATGAAAGGGCAAGGAATTGAGAAACTTTTAAAAGGCGTTGCTTCCTGCATCAGTTAGTCACAAGAACGGAAGCTGTTGAAATGTTACTGTAGTTAGTATAACTCCTCAAAGTGAATGTTATTGCAATAAGAAGCAAACAAACAGATTACAATTAAGGTGGCACACTCGAAAAATGATTTGAGGTTTGATGACTTCTGTTTTTACAGTTACATGTGGAATATACTGAAGGCATTGTGAATACTTTGATTGTAACCACCAATGTAATTTAAATACAGATAAGCGAAGAGACAACGGTATAGAAATAAGATCCGATACAAATATTAATTTTAACAGTGATATTTAATGTATTATTTACCATTGAACTATATAATTCCAAACAATATGTAACAATTATTATTTCGCAGCTTCTGGGTCAATGACCCCCATCTCGATCAGGTTTTTCGTCCAGTTTCCTTGATCCATTGAACAAATGCTGAGATGACCCCTTCTTTTGCTTCTGGACATAAATGTAACTTCATTATCTGTGCACGACTTCTAGAATTCAGTGGGAAATATAGTTATTCAAATTATCATTCTTACTGATGTAATTGCAGGAAGTAATATTCCTTGACGAAGGACATCATGGATAAGAGCCCAAAGTTCATTGCTTATTTAACTTTTTTGACGTAAAATACATAAAAACAACACGTTGATTCAATACAATAGTTCTACACGTCATCATCACGCACCTGTCATGTTTGACTGCAAAAAACATGGCGGCCCCTAGTTCTGCGAGCGTCCACCAAAAGCGCTGAAACTGTAGGGTGAGCCGCTATAGAGTATATTCCAGTGATCTCAACATCCCAGCTGGGTGCACAGCTGCAATGCTTTCAAGTGCTGAAAATCGTGACAATCATTTTTCGTTAGGTTGGCTACTGTGAACGTCACAGACTTTCTTACGAGTTAAATGTGTCGTGTGTTGTTAGAGATGCTTACAATCGTCTCTGTCAATGAAAATTCCAAAGTATAACGTAGCATTCAGTAGTAAAGAACGCCAACAAAGTGTAAGGGGAATGTTATTAGATGAGATTTTATTTGGTAGCCATTATTTTAAAAATATTTTTTAGGTTTCCGACGACTATTAATATTTGTTATAAGTTGATCTACCGAAATTATTAAAGATACGTAAATCCAAAACACTCCCCTGAGTGAATATTAAAAATTTCTCTCAAGAAAAGAAAGAATGGATTTTGTTAAAGTATTGTAAGTAAATTGCAATTTCAAAGAATTAAATATTGGTTACTTTCGACTTTTTATTAAGTTTTAGTGAACATGAAACAGGTTTCCATTAAAACCAAAAGATAGATACTTGAAAGAATGCAGGGAATTCTGTAAGAAGCGGGGTGCGAAAGAGGTAAGAAGTGTCACAGAAAACGTGCTTCTGACATTCTTTTCCGAAATGAGTGTCAAGTGTCGTCATACAGCTCTTTAATACATTATTCAATTACAATTAATGTAAATAGTTCAAAATAAAATATCACTTGACCAGTGCACGTTATGAAATTATTGAAAGCAAACGCTATATATTTTGACATAAAACCTATCCTATGTGGCTTGCTGATAGTATAGTTTGTTTCCTGGCTAGATGAGGACGTGGCTTGCGTCACAATTAAAAACGCTGTATGCGTTGACAAACGAGATCTATAACAGATTAACCAACACTAAGTCATGAAATTTTAATATAATGCAAGGCTCCTTGGTTCTTCGTTGGCAGCAATTACTCGGTGAAACTATTGTACAGGGAAGTACAGGAAAATTCATTACACAACTCTTTCAATAGATCCGTCGAGTAATGAACAAGTTTCTTGCCGTAAAATAGTACAACAATGAGCTACTTTCCAGACAGTCACGAATAAATAATTTTTCATATACTCATGGACACTACATGACGGTAATGTGGTGCGCCGATTACGTACGTCCTTGCTCTTGATCAGCTTACGAACGAGGTATGAACGATTCTCCGGGAATTAAAACGTAAATTTATACTAATAAGACTTTGTTTTAAGTTGCGAGTGTTGCTTGTCAGTTACTACGTTCATTCAGTTCCCCCTTTCTGTTTTTGATTTTTATATCAAACAATTATGCTCGTGTCAATTTCGTTTTACATCGTAATAACTCAGAAGGAATTGAGAATTTTCATTTTACACGAGGTTATTTCTTCAGAATAATCTAAACGCGAATTTGAAAGGACTAAAAACCATTCACCTCAGACGAGATCGCCGATAATAATTGACAAAACTGTTTTATTACCTGTAGAGAGTACTGTCGTACATTCAATACCGTGAGTTTATTTAATTTTTTGTCACAAAATATTATATATTTCTGTGGCACTACGTGAACTTAGTAGACATATTTCTACAATTCCCCTGACTACTATTCTTACAGAGAAATATACAGTATGTATATATATATATATATATATATATATATATATATATATATATACAGAATATATCATTTCTTCTGAATAAGTTCTGATTGGTGTGTATGTGAGGGTTCCTTCGTCTCTCTATGTATATACGCGTGTATGTTTGTATGTATGTATATTTGGGTAATATGTAAGTTTCATTTAAATGTTGGTGTATATGCATTTGAATGTTTAGTATAGGAATGTAAATGCCATCTGCATATATAGGAAATGACAAAGTCAATTTGTTTGTTTATATTATTTTTTTATATATTATTATTTTATTTGTAATTGTAATTTTGCATTCTGCCACCGGGCATAATTTGCCCAATTGTAGAATACATTTCTATCTATCTATACAAGCCTCATTAGTTACTGCACTACAATGTAATATGTGTTTGACGCAGTTTTGAGAAACATTTGTTAAATTGAAGGCTAGGTTCTGGGGCGCAATTGGCCCTTCGCTTCGGGCAAAGGTAGGTCCGGCGCTGTGCACCACGCAAACGCCAAGCTCCGATGTTTTATGGCGTCATTTTTTAGCATATTGCCCTATTTATGATGTTGGACGCCGCAGTCCACCTGATGCTCAGACGCTGCATATATGATCGCCGTCTGCCCTACAGAACGAGTTCGTTCAGAAATCGATTCTTACAAAAGCGGTTGAAGAGGAGAAGACTTGAAAGAGCAGTAAGTAGCATCCTAAGCACGAAACTTCCCATTATACTTGGGTTTTTCTTACCTGGCAGTTCATGTAAATCAGCTGTTGACGGTTTCCTCCAATCAGGAGCTTAAACGTCACCACAGTGACGTCACCGTGATGACGTTCTAGCTCTCGATTGGATGAGAACGTAACAGCTGATTTACGTCAACTGCCAGATGAGAAAAACCCAAGTATAGAACGGAAATTTCTTTGCGATTACATCATCAACACAATACACGACATTAACAATAAACTCAGTTAAAAATAATTCATTTTCCCACACAATTGATGTGTAATATCACTAGTTTGACGGTACTAAATTGAGGCCTGGGCTGTTTAAGTAAATAAGCATGTTTGAAGATTAAACAGTAATATCTTCGCAATAGAATAAACTGTATTTTTTTTATTGAGCTTGGTTAATTTTAATATGACAGTTTTGAAAGGCCTGTTAACTGAACACAAAATCCGCCGCTTTACAACGATACCATGATTGCAATCAACCGGGACGCCATACTGCCCACTGTGAAATATTCAAGTATATCTAATATAATTTTGATATAATTTACGCAATCAAAACTAACATGAAAACGAAACTATTACGAATGATTGTATTAAAACTATTTACAATTACTTTATTGTTACAATAATTTAGGCACCCTATTGAAATGCACAAAAATGTGATTGGGGAAATATAACAATAATTAGTAGCACAGGTATACAACTACAACTATATACCAACCTTTTTCATTATTCTCACTATTTTCTGATTTCAAAGCATTACTGACGACAATATTTTGTTCAAAACCTGGAATGCAGTAGTTTTATTATTTTACGCGGGTGATTTCAGGTGCCTTGCGAAAAAATACTATTTTACTTCTTTCTTGTATAAATTCTGAACTATTAAATTGAAGATTTTTCCTGTAAACGCCGCAAAACTAGATTCATTTTAGCGAAAAATCTGAGATCGATAAATTATTTTGTGGGTACAGGGAACGCACTTTGTCAAGTGAAACTTGGTATTACAAAAAGCAATCTAAAACATTCTATGTATATAATATATTCTACAAGCAATACATGTTTTGTAGCATAACACAAACCAGACTTTGTAAATATTGGCAGATGTCATTGCTTCAATATTTTGATTTCCCTTTTTCGGATGTTTTTCACGTGCCGCTCCATCTCGGACACATACTACGGAACAAAGTACTCAAACTGTTCACTGCCCACGGATGTGCCAAAAGAGAGCGAAGTCTGCAGAAATATTGGCAATGGATTACATGCGAGTTATCTGGCGTCTTAAGCGGAAATACTAACACTGATATCTGAAGAGGAGATATCAAGAGATTTACCCGACCCGAAATTATTTATCTGAACTCAAACACTAACGTGGCATCGTTTTAGGAAGGTTGGAAGTATCACATTAACTATGTTATAAGAAAGGTATATGGAAAATCATTCCAAATATATCCGTAACTGAAAAAATCATCACCACTTAAACTCACAAATGTTGTTCTATTATTCGAAACTATCATTCGCCTACATTAACTTAATCCAACTAACATGGTTTACAGCACCCCATACTCATCTCAATCACCTTCAAATATTTAAAATTCCTCCATAAAATCACTAACGCTCCCTGGTTTGTCCGAAGTAATCAACTTCACCGTGATCCTAGCAATGAATCTCTAATATCATTCATAAAACAATTCAACCCCAACTTTTTCCTAGGCCCCCCTTCAGCCCCAAATGCAACTGGCATTTCGCAAGCAAAAATATCCTCACGCTTTCCAAGAATTAAGAACACATACCCCCATGATATCACAACATAATAATTCCCTACCCCTCTAACCCACTCTACCATCGCCAACAAAAAACAAACAAACCACAACATCAAATTAACAATTAAAAAAAAATTGAGAAGCCCAAAAGTGCAGGAGCCTCAAATGTAAATCGTGTTCCAGGAAGCTACATGCTCTCATACAGACAGCCGGTGAAAAGAAGTTCCAGAAAAAAACTGAGGAGTACAGCCTCGAGGAGGGTTGCGACGCCTCGACCGGAAGTCTGTGTTTACCGGAGAAGTGCACCGCCCAATTGTGCGTATACATATGGATGAATTGCGTCCGATGGAGTCGGAAGGGAAGGAGGCCCACGGAGGGGCTTGTGCCGCGTGACGAGAGAACTTGCGTGGCTTGTCGGAATGCGGAGGGCGTCTGGAAGATCTGTTCGTGCAAGGGAATCGTCTCCACTCGTCGACATTTTCCCTGTTTGGTTCAACCTGCGAGTCTGGGAACATTTGGTAAATTTACAATCGCTGACAGTGAATATGAAATAACAACAACAACAACAACAACAACAACAACAACAATAATAATAATAATAATAATAATAATAATAATAATAATAATAATAATAATAGAAAATAATTCAGGAACACTATCAAAAAACATACATTTGACACCGAAAGCAAGAAGAGGCCAGGATGTAAATGGACGGCAGAGCGGAAGAAACAACACAGTGAACACATGAAGAAAATATGGGCCCAGAGAAAAAACAAACAATCATCATAAAGGAATTCAAGTTTAAACGCTCTCTTTAAATGGGAATAATCGTGAATAATAATAATAATAATAATAATAATAATAATAATAATTATTATTATTATTATTATTATTATTATTATTATTATTATTATTATTATTATTATTATTATAAAGCCTCTGAAATTCTTTGGTCATCTCAACAGACTACCGGAAAATCGACTGACAAAAAGGATACTAAATTATATAACGTCACTTAAAAATTCCACACCTTGGCTAGATGAAATTCGAAAGGACCTCAAAAATGCAAACATAAGACCAGCAGACATTTTAGAAAGAGACACCTTCAGACACAAAGTAGACAAATGGGAAGTTATGTCAGAGCAACCTAAACAAAAACAGTACAGACCAAAATGGTCAGAACGTAAACGAGCCTTCTCGGAAAGAATGAAAGCCTATTGGATCAACAAGAAGAACTCAAAGAAAAATTAATCGAGTTACTTGCTTAATGTCTTCCATTTCTGGGGAGAATTCGCCAATAATAATAATAATAATAATAATAATAATAATAATAATAATAATAATAATAATAATAATAATAATAATAATAATAATAATAATAATAATAATAATAATAATAACAAAAATAAAGCCTCTGGGATGGCTCACGGGCAGCGTACTAGCTTCCCGTGCTGTGATCCCGGGTTCGATTCCTGGTCGAGGCAAAAATAGAGTTGTAGCTTTCCTTCAAAATCGTCCCAGTTTCTGTAGCTGTGTGACGAAGAAAAGCTCAAGCAGGCGGATCTTGCTAGTTATGGTGAAGAGAATACGTCATGTCGCTCTTACCCCCAAGCATGGGAATTTAATCAGGCCCAGGCAAGGGGAACATCGGTAGCTGGCCGGCGAAGTCGTACTACCGACCCAATAACGCCATATACAATAATAATAATAATAATAATAATAATAATAATAATAAGAAGAAGAAGAAGAATTAGTGTTTCATTAGTGGAGGGACTTAGGTCACAAAGCGTGCTCTTCCACCTAAGCAAATCAGCGGGATTATCGTTTCGTGCGTTTGGACAGCAATGGATCGTCTCTTTTGGATTCCATCCCATTTCGGCGAGACATTATGTAGCCGGTCAACCGAAATAAAGACCATTCTATCATCATTAAGCAAATTTCTATTTATTAACGAACATTTAATTTGGAAACTGCATTTTATTATAGCATAAATACGATGATAAACGGATTTGAAACGTACTTGGATTACGCACACACAGAAAACATGAGTTTGTTCTGAAAGAACAGCAGAAAGTTATGAAACATGAAATCCATTGCAGCCATTCCATAAAATTAAGGAAGTGTCGTAACCAGGAGCAAACTTCCAGCTTGATAGAATAATTTAAAGAAATTGATAGAAATAGTACGTCGGAATAAAATTGGGTGCGAGAATCTGACTTTGAAAACGGAAATGTACTTACACCGGAGTATTAAATGTTTCAAAGCAAATTCTTTTGATTTTTCCACTTCACTACCATCATCTTTTGTTTCTTAAATCTCCTCTGTCTTCTCAAAACACGACTAGAATAAACATAATTTGGTCTTGTCGACTTCCGACGTAAAGCAGATTAGGGGAAAAGGGGATTAAAAAGGGAGATCAGTTAGACACAACGGTCTAGAACCTGCGTTATCATGCCCAAGAATCCCCTCAGAAACATTCCAAGGGGCAGTACTTAAATTTCGTACCTTCCGCCGTCGCCAGGCCGCGCTCCGTCATAAATCTCGTCGTCGTCCGCTCGTGCGTCCGGCCACGCCGCGACGCACGCCCGTGACGCGCCTGCACTCGTGACACGCTATCTCCCGAAGCAACCGTACGGACGTGTTCATATTACAGAGATATCTTTCGGCGCCCTTTGAAGTGGGCGCCAATGATACTTGTATCCCGGGCGGGCGGGTCGGCCGTGCGGCAGAGATGAATGTGCGTGCGTGCGTTCGGATGCGTACGTGCGCGCACGTGGCACGGCCTACGCACCGCGTGCGTAATAATCGCTTTCAATCTCGACGCTCGGGAGCGTGAGCGTGAAAGCGGGTTGTTATGTCGGGTTGGAAATGGCTGCCGTATGAAGTCATCGGCGAGACGAACCGCTGTG